>JAJJWW010001459.1:0-58816 GCA_023531295.1 Papaver armeniacum | reverse complement strand
AGAATTATATAAATATTCATATCTTGCAATCTTTAATAGGGGTGCACAACGGTCGGTTCGGATCGGTTTTCATCCCTACCGACCATAGAACCACAAAGGTCGGTTTATTTTCTAGCTGCACCAAATAGTAGTGAATTTTTAGATCGGTTCGGTTGTGAACCGTCCGATTCAGACTCGGTTCGGTATGGTTCGGGCTCGGTTTTACCGATTTTCATGTAACCAGGTGGAGTTGGATCGGGTAAACCGTAAACCCGTCCGACCCGGCCATATCCAGTTCCTATTTACACTGAAATACTTGTTCCAATGACCTGTTTAAGCAGTATGGCAATAAGAATACTGAAAAGTTCACTAGTACAGAAAGATTTGCTAAGAATAATAATAAATTCAATAATCAAACAGATAATAATCTTTAAGCAAAATGAAAAATCTCTAAATAAACTGATAATAATCCCAAGCAAATTGAAAGCAACTTGAAGCAAACTAGAGTTACTAGACTGTTTTGATACTTCTGTAAGAAAAAATTAATGAATAAAGAATCAACGAATGATAGCTAGCAGACTAAGGTTTTATTCTTCAACTTATGTAAACTCCAATATGATAGATATTCTAGAGGTTCTTCCAAGCAGCACCTACAAGAAACAACAAGAAGAAAAATACATAAGTCCCCAGCTAAACGATATGAATTGTATATACTTAAGCAGATATGTGCAAACATTCTATTACCACCTATGTGTTTAAATCAATACCACGACACCACAAAGGATAAAATATTATATTACTACAGTTATTTTCAGTTAAGAAGATGCAGTCACTCAAACTCAAATAATATAATAAACATCGAAAACATACCATTCAGCAAACACCATTAGCTGCTATTAGCTCCCTTTATCAATCTTCTCCAGTCACGGGACCTAGGACATCTACAAGAAAAAGTAAACCTCTAATTAGATTAAAAATCAAAACAAAAAGTTATAATTATAAATTATAACTTACAATCAACATAAACACAAAAAACATAGAAATACTCAACTCTTTACACAACTAAAAGTGACATTTTCATACTCCAACAAACTTGTTCATATCTTACACCATAACACCAAATGATCCATGGGGAAATAATATGCCCAGTGAAATCAAATTAAACATACCCATATAAGACATCATTCAAATATTCATAGTCACACACATATAACAATCAAATGATCAATTGATTCAATTCTCTCCTCAATAACATGATCTCATATACAATACAGAGTTAAATCCACATCTTTTTTATTGATATATAAAGCAAATTAGACAAAGCAGTGAAAGAAAAATCCACCCTCAAGAGATAATCAAAACACAAAATCAAACAAAATAAATTGAAATCAAACTAAAACCCGTTAATAAGAGTACCTCAATTAATGAAAACAATAAAAAAAAATCCAAGCAAACCAAACCTCATTCAATAAGAGTATCTCAATTAATTAAAACATAAATAAATAAAAAAAAAATGAAATCAAACTAAACAGTAAACCCCATTAAATAGCAGCAGTACCTTAATTAAAGAGAATAAATCACCAAATCGAAATCAATCAAACCCTACTAATAAAAATAAATCAACAAACTTTCAATTACCTGTAGACTCCATTTGATTATCAACAAATATCAGCAGCAACTGGAGATGATGGTGGTGATTACCGTGATGTAGCTAGGTGAGCGTTGGAGTTAGTAAAGAAAATAAAAGGTTGAAGATGAGAAGAAAATGAAGTCGCCTCTTCGGCAACCTAGTTTTGCTCTCGATAGAAATGGGAGAATAAAGCAGAATAAATGAGATGTAGGGTTGGTGGATGGACGATAGTATTAAGAGAAGTATTTATATGGAGGTATTAGGGTTTTATTAACCATAGATAGATGTTTTTGATCGGTCGGTTTAGGGTGAAGTCGGTCGGTAACAACATATAACCGAGTAGCACCGTAGATAGCTCAGGTTTAGACTACACTTACCGTTCAAGGACATTTTGTACTTCGGGTTCGGTGTACTTCGGTCATTTTTTGATCGGGTCAGACGGTTTTGGCAGTTTAGTCGGGTCCGTGTGCACCCCTAATCTTTAATTATCTTCTATGCACGTATACTGCAGGGATACCTCGGTGATCTTCTCTTCATGGTCACTTGGGCTTCTTGTATACGTGTAAAATTCTAATACACCCATTCTTCATGGTATTTTAAACGACATATGTTACAAGTAGGATTTTCTAAACTAGAATGGTAGATATCCCGTTTCAGTTTAGCATATATGGTAAGTTTTCTATTTTAGCATAGTTGTTGTCGTAACCAAATGGTAAATTTACCATTTTGACTCAATGTTTGTGGATACCTCAGTGTCTTCTACAATATAGGTCGGAATATTATTTGTGGGGAAATAAAATAAATAAGTAGTAATTTTTTATGGAAGACAAGAAAGAACCTTGCGGATTTATTTGTCATTGTTATGGAATTTCTGAGCATCTTTCTTAAGAATCAAATTTTCTGGTGATGATTTTGGACTGCACCCAAGATGTAGGTTAACAAAGTGGACTCATTTGTGCTTTGCAGATGATGTCCTTGTATTCTTTAAAGGTTCAGGTTCTGATGCTTCTTCCCTCAAGGTTGCTCAATCTAATTTTAGTAAAGTTATTGGGTTGGAGATGAATCCTCAAAAAGATTGCTTGACAATGAGGTGCTTTCTGAGATCATTATGTGCCTTGAGTGCAATCCTATTGAGCTCCCCGTAAGGTATCTTGGTGTTCCTTTCTTATCTTCTCGACTATATAATGGTGGAACTCTGGTTCACAAGAAACTCTGTAATCTATGAGGATCTGACTCCTGATGTGGAAAAATTCAAACAAATAATTATAAGAGTTACAAGTGAATGCAGTAAAAGAATGAAGGGAGAGATGTGGGGGACAATGTATGATTTACAGGTAATCTTATTCTTTGGCATCTCAGGAGTTAGAACAAAAGCCACAAGAGTGATCCAATGTTTCTTTCATCTGCCAGTATCAAATCAAATATTAATATGCTGTGATGGAGCATCTAAGGGGAATCCAGGGTGGCGGTGTCCAGGATTTGTTGCAAGAAACAATTCAGGTGCTTGTATTGGAGCTGCTTCAGGAGGTTTGGGAATAACAACAAATTACTTAGTTGAAGTAATGGCTCTCATTGTTGCAGGAGAATGGGCTGTGAGTAAACTTTATATAAAGGTATGATTTCAGCTAGATTCAAATGCAGTTAAAGAAGCTTTCTCAAAAAATAAAGTGCCATGGATTGTCAAAAGTAGATGGGAAAGAATAAATAAGCTGATTCCATCAATTAGTTTGAAGCACTCATACAGAGAAACAAACTTCTCTGCAGACAAGATGGCAAAGAAAGGTGTCCTTTTAAACAGGGGAGTGATTCAATACTATGAAGACAAGCCACAATTTATTGGAAGAATGGAGACTGAGGAGGATATATACTTCAGATTTTCTTAAGTACTCATTAGTGCAAAATGTAACTCTTTATGTCTTTCACTTTTTTAGCTTATATTTTGAAATAATGTGCCTTGAAAATATCTTGGCCATTTTTTTTATATTTTGAAACTAGTTGAGTAGTAAAATTAATGATTTAGAAAAAAGAGAAAAAAAAAGATTGCCTTCCTCTTATTTCTAGAGTTGTCAAAAGAGTTAAGTCCTGGAAATCTTTAAGGGTTACTTACACTGATAGATTTTTATTAATAAAGGTAGTTCTTAGTGACATGATTTTCTTTGGCGTTCATGTTTTATTTTACCTGAAAGAGTTATCAAAGAGTTAAATTTTATTTTCAATAAGTTTTTGTGGGTTGGTGCTGAGATGGGGAGGTAATATCACCCTATCAGGTGGGATGTGACTTTGTAGGCCTTACTTTGAAAGGGGCTTAGAGTGAGAAATATTAAAATTACTAACTCTACAACAAATTTGAGACACTTATAATACCTAGTAAGTGGGAAGAAAACCATCTGGACTGATTAGGTCCATAAGAATCTTATTAAGAATAGAAATTTTTGATCTTTAAATATCCCTCAAGAAGCCTCTGCGGTTGGATAAGAATCCTTGAATAAAGAGATTCGGCTAAAAACTTGGTATGAATATAAGGATGGTGAGATTAATAAGTTTTTATCTGAATAATGGCATCCAAACGGCTCACTGAGTGGGTTAGTGTGGAGGTTATTGAGGATGTGTGTGATAATTTTGATTGTAAGGTTGCTGATTTTATTGATGAGACTGGTTGGTAATTTCCTGATTCTATGGATGAGTCTCCAATGCAGATAGTGGACCACCTGAAGGAGGTGGATTATTTTATTTTTTTGATCGGTAAAGGAGGTGGACTATGATAAGAGTATTTCTGATATTGTCATCTGGAAGCCTAGGTATTTTAGTGTTTACTCTATGAAGGATACCTATAAGGAACTTGCAGGAGATAAAGCTGTGATGCAATGACATAGTCTGGTTTGGTTTAGTTTTCATGTTCCAAGGCATTATTCTTGGCTTGGTCTTCATTGTAGGTTGAAAACTAAGGGGAAAATGATTAATGGGGTCTTACTCAGATTGTTGTTTGTTCTCTATGTGATAGAGGAACTAAATCTGAGAGTCATCTTTTGTTTTCTTGTCTTTTTTTCCTTCTTGTAAGTTTTTTCCTTGGCTTGTTGCTGCTTCTAGAATTATAATGGTAAACTCTGATAGTTCTAGAAAGGATGAGTAAGGTGGTTAGGGAGCTATTCTCATAAATAACACTGAAGGTGTTATTGCAGCTGCTCCTGGTGGTGGTCCTCTTATCTGTGTGAATGCTCACGAACTTCAGATGGTGGAATTGAGTTTCAATCTCGCTAAAGTGAGAGGTATCAAGGGTTTCCATTTATTCATTAACTCTATGGTGTTCTACGATTTATTAGTTACTGATCAAGGAGATCAATAATAATAATAAAGGAGATTAAAACAATCTTATGCAGTTGTTGAACTATTGATCGTGCCAACTCAATATAAACTTATTTTTCGTATTTATAGTAGGCAAAGTATGCATTCAACTAATATGTTGAATCAAGAAATCCCCTTTTTATCATTGTTGGCATTACAGTCGGAATGATCGAAACCTTTTGATCGTAACGCATGTTACAATAAATTAAATAGAGATTCATGGAATCCTTTAGAATATACAGTCTTCATGGTCGATCGACAATGACCATGATGACTTTTAATGATATCCAAAATTGAAGAACACCATCTCAGACGTCTTGGTCGATGGACAAGGTCCATTACGACTTTTAATGATGTTCATTGAAAATGAAGAACACCATCTACAGTTGTCATGGTTTTCATCCACTAACCACGATGTTTGTAGAAAGTCTTCATTATTGATGAAAAACACCAACCGCTTGTAGGTTAATAAAAAATATATACATGACGATTGAAAAACTGTAGTTGATTATATTGTGTTTATTATGAGTTTTGTAACTTATCGAATCATTGAAAGAAAAAAAAAGGTCTCTAAATACTAATAAGTATTAACTTTTGTTTAGGGAAAAGGGTGTTTGAGGGTGAAAACCGAATCTGCTGATTTTGGTAATTTTGGGTGTGTAGGTGAGAAACAAATGTAAACCCTAAACAATGTACTGCACGGGAGTACTTTTGATTTAAGAGACCAATTTGTACAATCCTGGCCCAAACCAAGAAATGGCCGTTCCAGGCTTGCTTCGGTCACAAAGTGAAGGAGAAGGGTTGGTCTTAGGGAGGGAAGCGAAGAAAGTGTTGAGACCAGAATAGTTGATTCTGGAAGTGTGGGCGTTTTGTGACTTGTATCAGAAAGTTGAACTGGCTAGCTGGATGAAAAGCTATCAGATGATTTCTAGATGTTGTATTGTTCTCCTGACCAAAACTTGTCGTTTGGTGGAAATAGGTGAGACCTATTTATACAAGTCATAGTGAAACGTACCTTGGTCTCGTAGGAAGTGGAAACGATTGAGTGGTGGAAGAAAAGAGTAACATGTAACTGTTAGACGTTATGCTTCCATGATGAGGAAAGTGAATTCGTGTAACCGCCAGTCATTACGCTTCCATGATGAAGGAAATGAATTGTTTACACCGTTACTTTTCACCACCACTAATTATCCCACTTCATGACACTTTCTTGTAACGGGCGCATTGCACGCCGCATGTTGTAAACCGCCAGACCAATACCCTGATGAGCATCCCCCAGTTTATGACATATTTTGATGTCTCGAGTGTTTTCGTGGAAAACATGTAGCACTTTGCTACATGTGGCAAGTTAAAATCGAGAGGCTTGCCGCAGGTAAATAGCATATGATGCTAGGCTCGTTTTGGCTTGTCGCCTAAAACTTGTCGCGAGCTTACCGGTTTGGTGGAGAACTTCGATGGCCGAGATCACATTTTATGAATAAGGGTAGCCGTTGATTGTGGCTACCTTGTGTTGGCGCCAGACAATGGCGCAGTGGCATTACGGCATGAGTTGTGCATGCCAGTGGCACGATGGTGCAAGTGGCGCCTGGCGTAGCCATGGTCGTTGGGTTTAGGCGGTTGGTCGCCTAAGAGTTGCCACAAGTCCATCAGTTCGGTAGGGAACTTGGATGGATGAGATTGCATCTCATGAAGAAGGATGTCCATTGATTATGGCCACATCTTGTTGTATAGCGAAGTGGCGTCAGCCACATGCTGATGGCATGCCTGTGGCGTAGTCATGGCATAGCGGCAGGCCAATGGCGTAGCCGTGGCATAGCGGTATGCCGGTGATGGTGCGGTATGTCCAAAGCTGAAAATTGGCTCCGTGGCCAAAGTTAGGGTTTGGCGCCGTGGAAGAATTAGGGCTTGGCGTGGCCAAGGTGCCGTGGAAGAATTAAGGCTTGGCGTGGCCAAGGTGCCGTGGAAGAATTCGCCAAGGAAGAATTATGGCTTAGAGTGGCCAAGGTGCCGTGGAGTCGGACCCACATGTGCCGTGTCAACATTGGCCCTGTTGCCACTCCAATCCCATTGCTCCGGGAAACGCTATTTGGCTATGGTAGAAATTTGCCCAAATTAGGGTTTGGAATGTCGAAACCCTAATTAGTGCACGGGGCATGCGGCTGCGGCATGGCGCTACTTTTGTGCAAACGACGTCATGGCTATGCCAAAGGAACTATGGAAAGGCCATAGTGTGGAAACGGCCATAGGAGTAGGAATTTCCGTGGGTGGCTATTTATGGCAGGTTGCCACGAAATGGCATGTTTGCGAGGTAGCATGTTGTGAAGTTGGCATGTTGCGAAGTTGCCGCGGTAGAGTGGCGTGTTGGCATGCTATCGCAGTAGAGTGGCATGTTGGCATGCCGACCAATATGTTGTTGTGGTAGGGCGCATTTGGCTTGTCAATTTAGCAAGGTGGCGCGGTAGGGTGTGTTTGGCCTTTAATGTATGGTGGCAAGTTTAGAGCAACTTGATTGGCCACAAAAGGGGGCCGTCTAAACACAAGGTGCGACCACACTTCTGGTGAGAGTGTGGCGGCTTTGACGCGTTCTGATTGGTCAATTAGAAGTGGAGCCGGCAAGCATGGGCCCAGCCACAACTTGTGTGCGTGTGGCGAGTTTAAAGCGACCTGATTGGTCGAGAGAAATAGGGTCGGGGCATGGCTAATGGCGCTAGCTGGCCTAAGGCATAGCCACGCCTCTCTTTGCTGCTGCGACTCCCTGTTTTCTTATTCAGGGCGAGGTTCTGCACCCGCTAATCCCTGGCGGATTAATTACTTAGGCTTAATTTTGATAAGAAAGGTCTGGTACATTGCGCGAGGCGCGAAACCCTAACTTCTGTAAGTTAGTCATGACGATTGATTGAGTTCTATGTGTTGACACAGGGTTCTTTTAAGTTCATTGCCAGAGAGAAGCACGCTTTTCTGATTCGAATACCTTATGCAAAGACCTTATCCTTGATACTTGGAGATTCGTGTTACTCTGATGCGAGTGAACACAAATCGTCATGCCATATAAACATTAAGGGTTCAGCCGGAGAACATAGCATAGAAGGAATTCAGAGGAACTTATATTAAGTGAATATACACGAGGCGCCGAAATTCACAGAACATCTGGGATGGTTGCTACATTCGCCAGTCTGGATAAATTTTATGTAAGTGTATTGAGCGGCTCAATACGTATGCCAGTGGAGAGCTTATCACACGTGGCTCTGTTTCCTTGCAGAGTGACGTCACATCAGATGTAAGGTTTTACGATTTTAACCCTAATCTAAAAACCACCATCAACATTAAGTCACCTGCTTAGCTCGGAACAGTGGCATTGTTGCGGGGTAAGCATGAGATGGTGACAAACGAGGATAAAATCGAAACAACAAGTTATGAAGAGATTGTCAGGAAGATTTCGCTAACCTTTTTCAGGAGGCACGAAGAATCTGCGATCCTTGTATCGGCGGCTTCGCATAAATTTGGTTTGACCATGGGGTGCTGGCCTCAGCACTGCGACTTTGGCTACTAATCAGAGGTGTCACTTCAACTTGGTCCGCGGAACGGTGAATGTTGCTAGCCGGATAGGTTACAGAATGCATGGAAATGGTACTGTCCTGAACGGCCAAGATGGCGCTTCCTTGGCTGGTGGAGAAGGCGCTTCTTTGAACGGCCAAGATGGCGCTGCTTTGAACGGCCAAGATGGTGCTTCCTTGGCTGGTGGAGATGGTGCTGCTTTGAACGGCTAAGATGGTGCCGCTTTGACTGGCTACGGAAAGGTGGATGGCGTGGCTAGCTTGGAAGGGCCGATGGCGATGCTAGCTTGGAAGGGCCAATGGCATGGTTAGCTTGGAGGGCCAAAGGCGTGGTGAAGATGAATCCATGGACCGTTGGCTTGGGACACGGAGAGGATGGCGCTGGTTAAGCCACAGAATGGTAGGGACGGCTGCTGACTTGGATACCAAACCCTAATTATCCCGTATAAACAAATATCTAATCCAGCTGGTATCACGCGTTTGAAGCCTTAATTCACGGCTGGTAAAAGGATTTTCTTTCTCAGGATTCATCAATCCGCTGAATATAAGAGGTGATCTTTAATCCTTCGTTCATACATATCTTCATAAAATCGCGTCCACCCTCTTCACAGGTACTGTCTCGTGTTTCTTTTCCTAGTTCCCATTTTGTTTTCTCCATCATGTAGATTGCCGGTGCAAAGTAAAAAAAAAAAAATTGTAGCATATAATGGGATCTTCCAGTGATGATCATAACTCTGACTCTTCGGAGAGAGATTTTGAAGCCGACGAAAACCAGTTTTCTTTTCATGAGGAGGTATTAGACAGAATTGATTCCCTGTTCCGTGAAGCTGACGAGATTATACAAGGCATGTCTCTCGCCCATTTATGCAGAGTGCGGACGTGTATTCAGACTCTCATGGATTCGGTGGACATGGAGGAAAAGTGAAGGCATGATGAAGCATCTCAGCGTGTCGGGAGATCTCAGAGTAATGAAGCTTCTCTACAACCCAGTGCTAGGGCTGAACGATTCGCCTCTCGGTTGAAGCGGCAGAAGATTGATCCCATGAAACTTTTAGGAGAGGGCCAGTTTAATTACCATGTCTATGATGGTATCGTAATCCTTGACTTTGATGTGGACGAATCGGGACATTCTCAAGAAGCTGCTGGAAAAGCTCTTGAGGAAGATGTCAACACGATTTACGAAACTGAAGCAGCTTCTGGAGTGGACGCCGAAACTGTTGTCAGGGACGTTGAAGTGACCGTTGAGGATTCGTCAAGGCGGACGAGGGGACGGAGGAAATATATGTTGGGGCTATTGGAGAAGCCATGGAAACATACGCTGGGACTGCTGTTGAAACAAACGCCGGACATGATGTGGAAGTTGGTGCTGCCGAAACGGCTTCTGGATGGGAAGCTGAGGTCGCTGCTGCCGAGACAGCGTCTGGATGGAAAGTTTGCTGCCATAGAAGGTGCTGGGGAAAGTGCTTGAAAAATCTTTGATGAAGGCGTTATTGATCCAGGCGTCTGCCATTAACGACCAGTTTTTCCACTTTTTCTATTTCTTCTCGGCGTGTAGCCGCTTTTGATATTCCAAAGGTTTACTTTCACTTTCTTATTTCCATGGCGAAGTTAGGGCTTCGCCAAGTAACATTCCGTTATTCAGCTTTTATGGTTTCACATCTCTGAATGAATTAATAAAACCTTCGTACTGAAAAGATCCAAAAACCCTTTATGTGAAAATAAGTTGCTCGCCCCTTCTAGCCACCCAGTAGATGGACAGACGCCGTACACAAATAGTGTGGATGGAATTTGCCACAGGTACTAGCCGGCCTGCTGCGCAGCCAATTCCTCAGAATGCCGACATCACCCATAATAACTCGAGACAGGGAAAATAACAACAATGGTTTAAAGGTTCGACCGACCTGTTTCTTGGTTCTCCCTTGTAGCAGCATCGTTGTCACACATCCCGAAAACTAGTAGAGCGTTAGGTGAGATTTGAAGTCGGATATTTTTGAAAAGATATCTGTTATGCCGCCTGATGATCATCTTCCTTGCATATTCCCTTCTTCGGTAATTTTGGATAGATATTTTTGTGGTGGTTTGGTTTCTCTGGTTTTCAATCGCCGAGTAGTGACTCTGTGAGAGTTTGGGTTTACTCGGTATTTTTCCTTTAAGATGATTTGGGAAACTTTTTAAGGAAAGATGTTATTTTAATTGAAATTGAAAACTCTGCTTATGAATGCAAGCGGTGCAACCATTTTAGAGAAGTTACAATCATTGCGTGAAAAGGGGAAAATGCTGAAGGAAATGCTGAAAGGATAACGCTGGAGGTGAAGGTAGCACAGCGTTTTAGGTATTGAAGGGTTTGAGCCATCGCGAGTGAATCGTCATACCTTCCAATTTGTCGGTATTGATGAGTTTGCAGTAACCGCCCAAGATAACATCCGCCTCCAGGTATGGCTCGTCTTCCTTTCCTTTAGGCGGATCGGGTCGAGGGGCCATCTTCGTTGTTATATCTCCAACTTGAAACGAGGTCGTCTTGACTACCACATATTTGAAATGGGTTTAGGCGTTGCGCAACCACTTGATTTTGAGCTCGTCATCTTTGGCTGTAACCGCTTCCAGATTTTTGACAAAGCGCTTGAAAGGCCCAACGTCCCATTCACATATCCTAATGACGCCCGGGTTGATAATCGGACCGAGTCCCCACGCCTGGACGAGAGGAGAGGTGATTGAGTGCAGAAAGGGTTGTTTAACCAGGCTTACTTGTGCTCGGAATATGCGGATGAACGTCGACGGGCTTTCTCCGGGAAATTGAGTTACATTGGTAAGTTGTTGATACGGCAACATGTAATCTTCCAAGTTGGACGGCTTGTTGGAAATTCTTTCGGGTACCGTCATCGGCAGAGGGGTTGCTCTTAACTTCGCTTTGTTGCTGTGTACCCATGCGCGCCCCAGAATCATGTCGTAATTTGAGAGTTCTTTGACGATGTGGAATTTGCCATGTGTTAGAGTGTCTCCCACCTTGATTTCAAGGTTGATGTAGCCATATGCGTCCATCGCCTTCCCTTCCAAGTTTTTGACCATGGTTGGGGAACGAGTAGCCTCCTGCTTCGAAACTCCCGAAGTTCTCAGAGTTTTGATGGTAATGATGTTGAAGTCAGAGGCCGCGTCGATTAATGTGTTGTCGAGCTCGGCTTCCCTCAGGTAAACCATGGTCAGCAATCCCCAGTTGTATTTTCCAGTACCGCTTCCCGAGAGAGTTTGGGGTTCTGGCATGGTTTCTTCAGTAGGAAAGAGTCGCTTGCCCGATACAACACGGTTAAGGGCTGTGAAGATATCTTGACGCTGTGTCTTGGAGAGATAGATAATTTCGCACACATGCTGCATCATGGATTGCATAGTCTCGTGTACAGAGTCCCCAGAGACCATGCAACTCCTGACTGGAAGTGGATCTCTGTGAACTCCTTCATTACCCAGTCGAAGCTCCCATGCTTCTATCTTTTCTTTGAAGATATGCTTTAGCTTATTGAAGTCACAGGTCGGGTGGTGGATAAATCTGTGGTAGCGGCAATATTTAGGGTTTGCCATTTCCACTTCGGTTGGTGGGCATCTAGTAGGAGGTAGTCTGATGGCGTCGTCTTGGATCCATGCTTCCAAGAGTTCAATCACTTCATCGATTGGGAACGGGAAATCCAAGACGTTTTCTCCAGCTTCTTGATGTCGCATGGGAGCTTTAGCGGTGGTCTTCCGTGACGAAGCTGCCTGTCGCGCTGGCGCTGCGCGTTTGGATTGTTGTTCTGCCGCTGGAGCCTTCCTTTTTCCTCCTTCGTCTACCACGCTCACAGAGGAGGGACCAGTGTTGTATTTCTTATTGACGAGGCATCTATTTCCTCGAGTTTCACATGCGTCCTCGTTTCTGGTTGGCTTGGTTCTTTCCAATAACGCTGGTGCTGTTGTGGCCGACCGTTTTGCAGCTTCATGAAGTTCAGAGAATGTCTGGAATCGCAGATTCTCTAGTAAGGCGCGGTAGATAGGAATCATCCCATTGATGCAAGAATCCACCAATTGATGTTCGGGTCATGACAATCTAGCGCTTGAATTCTGAATCTTTTGACGAAATCATTCGGATGTTCGTTGTTTCATTGGAACATCCTTCCTAGATCTAAGAAGGTAATTTGCTCAGATACAAAGAAGTACTTCTTGTAGAAAGCCGCAACCATGTCAGACCAATTGGAGATGTTGCTTGGCGTAATGTTGTTGTACCATCTGTATGCTCTTCCAGTAAGTGATTTTGAAAACTCCCTCAAACAGAGAACGTGATTGTATTCGTGCTCCCCCAGGGACTCCAAGAATCGAGAGACATGTTCACGCGCATTACCAGTGCCGTCATACAGAGAGAATTGAGGGGAAGAGTACCCCCTTGGAAGAGGAATTCTTTGTGTTTCCGGAGGATACGGGGGTTAATGCTGATGTATGTCCATGAAATCGCTTTTGTCTCGGTTTCGGAGAAGTCGTTCCAAATCTTCTCGTGTGACAAAATTGGACGGTTAATTTCCTTCTGCTGGAGTTCCTGGGCGAATCTGTTCACCTACAAAGGTGCGCCATGTCGAGGTGCTGGAGCCAGGGGTATCGGAGGTGTTCCTCATTGGTTCTGGCTGGCGCGATTCTTGTGGTAGCCTCTCTGTTAGTGTCTTGAGAAAAACAAGTACCTCCTTCTGAGTTAAGGCCATGTTCGTCTGAGCTCTAGCGAGAACCTCTTGTCTTTCCATCAAATCAGCAATAGTAATATTGGGTCGGCTTCCTCTGGTTCCTCCAGTTTCTCATCCTGATGGAGGAGTAGCTGCGGCTCTGGTTACGGTTGGAGGTGCCATACTTGACGAAATATTAGGAGCGGCGGCAGCGGCTCTGGCTCTGGTGATTGGAGGTGTAAAACCCGAAGGAGCATTTTCCTCGGCAGAGGCTCTGGCTCTGGTGATTGGAGGTGTAACACCTGAAGGAACATTCTCCATGTTGCTGGCGTTGACAGGTGGCATATTAGCACCACTAGGAGAAACGTTAACGCCGAGAATAATTTCGGCGCCAGTGTTCTCAGGGTTTGTTGCTGATCCTGACCTGAGTTCTACCATCTTGAGATCGGAGTTGAAAGATAAAATCGGGAATTGGGAAATTAATATTATAACCGAGAGATTAATCTCCCACTGTGGTCGCCAATTTTTTGAGGGTGAAAACCGTTTCTGCAGATTTTGGTAATTTTGGGTGTGTATAGGTGAGAAACGAATCTAAACCCTAAACAATGTACTGCACGGGAGTACTTTTGATTCGAGAGACCAATCTGTACAATCCTGGCCTAAACCAAGAAATGGCCGTTCCAGGCTTGCTTCGGTCACAAAGTGAAGGAGAAGGGTTGGTCTTAGGGAGGGAAGCGAAGAAAGTGTTGAGACCCGAGAATAGTTGATTACGGAAGTGTGGGCGTTTTGTGACTTGTATCGAAAAAGTTGAACTGGCTAGCTGGATGAAAAGCTATCAGATGATTTCTGGATGTTGTATTGTTCTCCTGACCAAAACTTGTCGTTTGGTGGAAATAAGTGAGACCTATTTATACAAGTCATAGTGAAACGTACCCTGGTCTCGTAGGAAGTGGAAACGATTGAGTGGTGGAATAAAAGAGTAACGTGTAACTGTTAGACGTTATGCTTCCATGATGAGGAAAGTGAATTCGTGTAACCGCCAAATCATTACGCTTCCATGATGAAGGAAATGAATTGTTTACACCGTTACTTTTCACCACCACTAATTATCCCACTTCATGACACTTTCTTGTAATAGACGCATTGCACGCCGCACGCTGTAAACCGCCAGACCAATACCCTGATGAGCATCCCCAAGTTTATGACATATTTTGATGTCTCGAGTGTTTTCGTGGAAAACATGTAACACTTTGCTACGTGTGGAAAGTTAAAATCGAGAGGCTTGCCGCAGGTAAATAGCATGTGATGCTAGGCTCGTTTTGGCTAGTCGCCCAAAACTTGTCGCGAGCTTACCGGTTTGGTGGTGAACTTCGATGGCCGAGATCGCATCTTATGAATAAGGGTAGCCGTTGATTGTGGCTACCTTGTGTTGGCGCCAGACAATGGCGCAGTGGCATTACGGCATGACTTGTGCATGCCAGTGGCACGATGGTGCAAGTGGCGCCTGGCGTAGCCATGGTCGTTGGGTTTAGGCGGTTGGTCGCCTAAGAGTTGCCACAAGTCCATCAGTTCGGTATGGAACTTGGATGGCTGAGATTGCATCTCATGAAGAAGGATGGCCATTGATTATGGCCACATCTTATTGTATAACGAAGTGGCGTCAGCCACATGCTGATGGCATGCCTGTGGCGTAGCCATGGCATAGCGGCAGGCCAATGGCGTAGCCGTGGCATAACGGTATGCCGGTGATGGTGCGGTATGTACAAAGCTGAAAATTAGCTCTGTGGCCAAAGTTAGGGTTTGGCGCCGTGGAAGAATTAGGGCTTGGCGTGGCCAAGGTGCCGTGAAAGAATTCGCTGTGGAAGAATTAGGGCTTGGCGTGGCCAAGGTGCCGTGGAAGAATTCTCCATGGAAGAATTAGGGCTTAGCGTGGCCAAGGTGTCGTGGAGTCGGACCCACATGTGCCGTGTCAACATTGGCCCTATTGCCACGCCAATCCCATTGCTCCGGGAAACGTTATTTGGCTTTGGTAGCAATTTTCCCAAATTAGGGTTTGGAATGTCGAAACCCTAATTAGTGCACGTGGCATGCGGCTGCGGCATGGCGCTACTTTTGTGCAAACGACGTCATGGTTATGCCAAAGGAACTATGGCAAGGCCATAGTGTGGAAATGACCATAGGAGTAGGAATTTCGGTGGGTGGCTATTTATGGCAGGTTACCACGAAATGGCATGTTTGCAAGGTAGCATGTTGTGAAGTTGGCATGTTGCGAAGTTGCCGCGGTAGAGTGGCGTGTTGGCATGCTATCGCGGTAGAGTGGCATGTTGGCATGCCGACCAATATGTTGTTGTGGTAGGGCGCGTTTGGCTTGTCAGTTTAGCAAGGTGGCGCGGCAGGGTATGTTTGGCCTTTAACGTATGGTGGCAAGTTTAGAGCAACTTGATTGGCCACAAAAGGGGGCCGACCAAACGCAAGGCGCGACCACACTTCTGGTGAGAGTGTGGCGGCTTCGACGCGTTCTGATTGGTTGATTAGAAGTGGGGCCGACAAGCATGGGCCCAGTCACAACTTGTGTGCGTGTGGCGAGTTTAAAGCGACCTGATTTTTCGAGAGAAATAGGGTCGGGGCGTGGCTAATCGCGCTAGCTGGCCTAAGGCATATCCACGCCTCTCTTTGCTGTTGCGGCTCCCTGTTTTCTTATTCTGGGCGAGGTTCCGCACCTGTTAATCCATGGTGGATTAATTACTTAGGCTTAATTTTGACAAGCAAGGTCTAGTACATTGCGCGAGGTGCGAAACCCTAACTTCTGTAAGTTAGTCAGGACGATTGATTGAGTTCTATGTGTTGACACAGAGTTCTTTTAAGTTCATTTCCAGAGAGTAGCATGCTTTTCTGATTCGAATACCTTATGCAAAGACCTTATCCTTGATACTTGGAGATTCGTGTTAATCTGCTGTGAGTGAACACAAATCGTCATGCCATATCAACATTAAGGGTCCAGCCGGAGAACATAGCATAGAAGGCATTCAAAGGAACTTATATTAAGTGAATATACGCGAAGCGCCGAAATTCACAGAACATCTGGGATGGTTGCTACATTCGCCAGTATGGATAAATTTCATGTAAGTGTATTGAGCGGCTCAATAAGTATGCCAGTGGAGAGCTTAGCACACGTGGCTCTGTTTCCTCGCAGAGTGACGTCACATCAGATGCAAGGTTTTACGATTTTAACCCTAATCTAAAAACCACCATCAACAAAGGGTTATAAGGCAACCCATAAATATTATGACCCCCCTTATCAACCTATTCTAATTGGAGCAAAATAAACAACCCTTAATTAAATAAAGTAGACCCAATCAAATGAAGCAAATAAAGTTGCACTAGTAAAGAACTTGTGTTACACACCGGGATAGGTTAATTATTTGGTTCAATGTTGGCTTTTTTTACATTAATTTATTTCGACAGTTAACTGTTATATGATGAAGAAATAGTGTTAGCAAATTGTTTTGCGTTGATATATATTTTGTTATTGATTTAATTTATATCATGCCATTTTTTTATACCCATGTCATATAATAAAATTCAAGGCTTTGAAATCGTTAGCTAACACTTTGAGCATGCTAAAATTATAGGCTACTTTTCCATAAAACAAGATAACAAAACCCATTGTATAATATCACGATAAATAATATTATTTGGTCCTCACACTATTATTTTATGGAGGTTATACTGTAGAATATAATAATATATCAATAGTCGCAAAATAAATATAAATTATAGTAAATACATCTACTAGGAGGGGGGGGGGTGAATTAGTTATGTTTATATCCATAATTATTTTTATAATCGTATGATCTATAAAAACATGCGTAAAATAGGAAAGTAACTGACTGATATTACACCTTTCTTATGGTCTATAATTGGCTTTTTTAGTTACATTTACACCTTTCTGACTGACCAGTGAGTAAAACTCTTTCTCCTCTCTGGCGTGTTAAGAACTAGGAACTTGCTTGTAAATGAGTAATGCATAATAGAGTTAGAGTACTGAGTGCGCCAAATATGTTGTATAGCTAGTGTTGGTGATACAAAGAATTACAATATATATGTTCAATGATCCTCAGTAATAACATTTGGGTGACGGCTATACAGGGATACAGTGACAAACCAAATATTAGTTATTAACCTTTTGTTGAAATGCAGATTCTGGGTACCTAGAAAAAAAAATTTTATAGTAATAACAACATTCTAAATGCATCTTTTGGAGATGTGTGATTTAAAATGAATATAGATGAAATATTTATATGAGTTCAAATAACAGTCGTAGGAACAACTAGTTGTTCGCGGCTTGATAATTGGTGAGCGGCAAAGACTGTATCGCTGAGTGACATGATCTCTACCTAGCAGTTTAGCCTCAGGAACTTGGCATGGACTATGCCACGCTTCCTTGAGCAAATTTACTAATTTGCCAAATGAGTTTGATGGTTTTGAAAATCCATAACGGATGCAAATCGACAAATTTACAAATTCACCAATTGGGCTCGCCCTTTTAAAGGCTTAACAGGGGTGTACTGAATCAGGAATTATATGGATAATTAAGATTTCCAAAATTTTCATGGTATTCAATTTAGATTTATTTGGATTCCTTATTTTTCCGAGGTATACAATTTCATGGATATTGGACTCTATAAAAATTCGAGGTATCCGATTTGTTTATACTTTTATGGATTTTAGGGACCCAAACCTTTTGCGAAATCTTGTGGATATTACTGTTCGAGCATAGCTCGGTTGAACCCACCAAGCGTTGGTATGTCAAGTTTGGTTGTCATATTTTAGTGAATCAATTCTCAATTAAAGAGTCGCTTGATTATATACTAGAGACAACTTCATATAGGTTAGGCTAAAAAGATTAGGATTATGAGACATACAAGTATTACTCGAAGACTTGAAGAATGTGAAGAAGTAACAAGCTACATCGACGACATCATCCTTCCACTTGAGGTTAGTAATATTGTGACTTGAGTTGTTTCATTCCTAACTTATCTTTCAAGTCGTGCTACATTGAAAACATAACTACGAAGCTGTGAATGATTATACTCTAGTAGACATAGTGTTAAGGAATTAGAATACGAAGTATAACGCTTATCTTTTGAACTTCGTGTATAAGACATCGACATAATCGTATGAATGCTATTGTGATTATGTGTATGGGTAAAGGTGAAGATTTCATCCTAGGAAACAATGTTTACATTCGTTTAAAGGAAGTACATTCATGAACTTGTTTTATGAATCGAAAGGAAAATCGCTAGGCTTATTGGTATTGTTATTCATTGCATATCTTTGGATTACCAATATGCGTGAGTTAGTTGAACCGATCATAACTTGTTATGTATCTTGGTAAAACTAGTCACAATGCCTGACTTATGTATTGTCATGACTTTTATTAGTGTAACCGATCCTAAGTAATCACCTTAGATGGTATGATCGATATTTGTAATTGGCGTAACCGATCCTGGTAATTGGTAAGACCGATCTCAAAAGAGAGTAATCGATGCTTGTAATTGGCGCAACCGGTCCCGGTACTTGGTGTAGCCAATCCTAGTGACTAGTGTAACCGATCACAAGTAATACCATGAGAATATGGTAACCGGTCCTAGTAATTGACGTAACCGATCCTGGAAACTGATGTAACCGGTCCCAGTAAGGTAGAACCGATCCTTGTGTTTGGTAGAACCGTAAAACCATGATTAGTGTATTGATATTTGATCAATCACATAGTTCTTGGAGTCAAATGAACCAATTCTAAACTTGTTTGGAAGTGTGGTATAATCGGTTCCAAGATTGTAAATATGAAAAAGGATTTACAAAGAAAAAGATGTCGACATACTTTGAACATGTTCAGTAACTCTTATCTTTTATTATTCAAAGATATTCCATAATAACTCAAGGAGATCCCGGCCCGAGATAAATTAAGAATCTTTTAATTAAGGTTATTAATTTTATAAGCTTTTAATTACCAGTAATTAAAATGCATATCTCTGGAAAATAAGAATTGGTAATGTGCATTTACTAATTGGAGATTTTCTAGCGAGATTTCGGTAATATTGGACAGAGCATTTCCAGGAATTATGAAAACCGTTTTTGGAAATATATTGCATATCTTGAGAATATTCAGTTTTGGAAATTCCTTGGTGTCCAAACTTCCTTGGTCTATAAATACCCAAGTTTGCATTTCGAGCAAACGATCCTAAGATCCAGCAAAACTACCTTGTTGTGTTGTTACTGGTGGAGACGTCTATTCGGAAAGGAAAGTACCCTAATTAGGAGAAATCTCTTACGAAGTAACTGACTGACTTTTATAAGTTATGTTTATATCCATAATTATTTTTATAATCTTATGATCTATAACAACATGCGTAAAATAGGAAAGTAACTGACTAACTTTACACCTTTCTTATGGTCTATAACTGGCTTTTTTAGTTACATTTACACCTTTCTGACTGACCAGTGAGTAAAACTCTTTCTCCTCTCTGGCGTGTTAAGAACTAGGAACTTGCTTGTAAATGAGTAATGCATAATATAGTTAGAGTACTGAGTGCGCCAAATATGTTGTATAGCTAGTGTTGGTGATACAAAGAATTACAATATATATGTTCAATGATCCTCAGTAATAAGATTTGGGTGACGGCTATACAGGGATACAGTGACAAACCAAATATTAGTTATTAACCTTTTGTTGAAATGCAGATTCTGGGTACCTAGAATTTTTTTTTATAGTAATAACAACATTCTAAATGCATCTTTTGGAGATGTGTGATTTAAAATGAATATAGATGAAATATTTATATGAGTTCAAATAACAGTCGTTGGAACAACTAGTTGTTCGCGGCTTGATAATTGGTGAGCGGCAAAGACTGTATCGCTGAGTGACATGATCTCTACCTAGCAGTTTAGCCTCAGGAACTTGGCATGGAATATGCCACGCTTCCTTGAGCAAATTTACTAATTTGCCAAATGAGTTTGATGGTTTTGAAAATCCATAACGGATGAAAATCGACAAATTTACAAATTCACCAATTGGGCTCGCCCTTTTAAAGGCTTAACAGGGGTGTAGTGAATCAGGAATTATATGGATAATTAATATTTCCAAAATTTTCATGGTATTCAATTTAGATTTATTCGGATTCCTTATTTTTCCGAGGTATACAATTTCATGGATATTGGACTCTATAAAAATTCGAGGTATCCGATTTGTTTATACTTTTATGGATTTTAGGGACCCAAACCTTTTGCGAAATCTTGTGGATATTACTGTTAGAGCATAGCTCGGTTGAACCCACCAAGCGTTGGTATGTCAAGTTTGGTTGTCATATTTTAGTGAATCAATTCTCAATTAAAGAGTCGCTTGATTATATACTAGAGACAACTTCGTATAGGTTAGGCTAGAAAGATTAGGATTATGAGACATACAAGTATTACTCGAAGACTTGAAGAATGTGAAGAAGTAACAAGCTACATCGACGACATCATCCTTCCACTTGAGGTTAGTAATATTGTGACTTGAGTTGTTTCATTCCTAACGTATCTTTCAAGTCGTGCTACATTGAAAACATAACTACGAAGTTGTGAATGATTATACTCTAGTAGACATAGTGTTAAGGAATTAGAATCCGAAGTATAACTCTTATCTTTTGAACTTCGTGTATAAGACATCGACATAATCGTATGAATGCTATTGTGATTATGTGTATGGGTAAAGGTGAAGATTTCATCCTAGGAAACAATGTTTACGCTCGTTTAAAGGAAGTACATTCATGAACTTGTTTTATGAATCGAAAGGAAAATCGCTAGGCTTATTGGTATTGTTATTCATTGCATATCTTTGGATTACCAATATGTGTGAGTTAGTAGAACCGATCATAACTTGTTATGTATCTTGGTAAAACTAGTCACAATGCCTGACTTATGTATTGTCATGACTTTTATTAGTGTAACCGATCCTAAGTAATCACCTTAGATGGTATGATCGATATTTGTAATTGGTGTAACCGATCCTGGTAATTGGTATGACCGATATCAAAAGAGAGTAATCGATCCTTGTAATTGGCGCAACCGGTCCCGGTACTTGGTGTAGCCAATCCTAGTGACTAGTGTAACCGATCACAAGTAATACCATGAGAATATGGTAACCGGTCCTAGTAATTGACGTAACCGATCCTGGAAACTGATGTAACCGGTCCCAGTAACCATATTAAGGTAGAACCGATCCTTGTGTTTGGTAGAACCGTAAAACCATGATTAGTGTATTGATATTTGATCAATCACATAGTTCTTGGAGTCAAATGAACCAATTCTAAACTTGTTTGGAAGTGTGGTATAATCGGTTCCAAGATTGTAAATATGAAAAAGGATTTACAAAGAAAAAGATGTCGACATACTTTGAACATGTTCAGTAACTCTTATCTTTTATTGTTCAATGATATTCCATAATAACTCAAGGAGATCCCGACCCGAGATAAATTAAGAATCTTTTAATTAAGGTTATTAATTTTATAAGCTTTTAATTACCAGTAATTAAAATGCATATCTCTGGAAAATAAGAATTGGTAATGTGCATTTACTAATTGGAGATTTTCTAGCGAGATTTCGGTAATATTAGACAGAGCATTTCCAGGAATTATGAAAACCATTTTTGGAAATATATTGCATATCTTGAGAATATTCAGTTTTGGAAATTCCTTGGTGTCCAAACTTCCTTGGTCTATAAATACCCAAGTTTGCATTTCGAGCAAACGATCCTAAGAGCCAGCAAAACTACCTTGTTGTGTTGTTACTGGTGGAGACATCTATTCGGATAGGAAAGTATCCTAATTAGGAGGAATCTCTTACGAAGTAACTGACTGACTTTTATAAGTTATGTTTATATCCATAATTATTTTTATAATCTTATGATCTATAACAACATGCGTAAAATAGGAAAGTAACTGACTGACTTTACACCTTTCTTATGGTCTATAACTGGCTTTTTTAGTTACATTTACACCTTTCTGACTGACCAGTGAGTAAAACTCTTTCTCCTCTCTGGCGTGTTAAGAACTAGGAACTTGCTTGTAAATGAGTAATGCATAATAGAGTTAGAGTACTGAGTGCGCCAAATATGTTGTATAGCTAGTGTTGGTGATACAAAGAATTACAATATATATGTTCAATGATCCTCAGTAATAAGATTTGGGTGACGGCTATACAGGGATACAGTGACAAACCAAATATTAGTTATTAACCTTTTGTTGAAATGCAGATTCTGGGTACCTAGAATTTTTTTTATAGTAATAACAACATTCTAAATGCATCTTTTGGATATGTGTGATTTAAAATGAATAAAGATGAAATATTTATATGAGTTCAAATAACAATCGTTGGAACAACTAGTTGTTCGCGGCTTGATAATTGGTGAGCGGCAAAGACTGTATCGCTGAGTGACATGATCTCTACCTAGCAGTTTAGCCTCAGGAACTTGGCATGGACTATGCCACGCTTCCTTGAGCAAATTTACTAATTTGCCAAATGAGTTTGATGGTTTTGAAAATCCATAACGGATGCAAATCGACAAATTTACAAATTCACCAATTGGGCTCGCCCTTTTAAAGGCTTAACAGGGGTGTACTGAATCAAGAATTATATGGATAATTAAGATTTCCAAAATTTTCATGGTATTCAATTTAGATTTATTTGGATTCCTTATTTTTCCGAGGTATACAATTTCATGGATATTGGACTCTATAAAAATTCGAGGTATCCGATTTGTTTATACTTTTATGGATTTTAGGGACCCAAACTTTTTGTGAAATCTTGTGGATATTACTGTTAGAGCATAGCTCGGTTGAACCCACCAAGCGTTGGTATGTCAAGTTTGGTTGTCATATTTTAGTGAATCAATACTCAATTAAAGAGTCGCTTGATTATATACTAGAGACAACTTCGTATAGGTTAGGCTAGAAAGATTAGAATTATGAGACATACAAGTATTACTCGAAGACTTGAAGAATGTGAAGAAGTAACAAGCTACATCGACGACATCATCCTTCCACTTGAGGTTAGTAATATTGTGACTTGAGTTGTTTCATTCCTAACGTATCTTTCAAGTCGTGCTACATTGAAAACATAACTACGAAGCTGTGAATGATTATACTCTAGTAGACATAGTGTTAAGGAATTAAAATACGAAGTATAACGCTTATCTTTTGAACTTCGTGTATAAGACATCGACATAATCGTATGAATGCTATTGTGATTATGTGTATGGGTAAAGGTGAAGATTTCATCCTAGGAAACAATGTTTACATTCGTGTAAAGGAAGTACATTCATGAACTTGTTTTATGAATCGAAAGGAAAATCGCTAGGCTTATTGGTATTGTTATTCATTGCATATCTTTGGATTACCAATATGCGTGAGTTAGTAGAACCGATCATAACTTGTTATGTATCTTGGTAAAACTAGTCACAATGCCTGACTTATGTATTGTCATGACTTTTATTAGTGTAACCGATCCTAAGTAATCACCTTAGATGGTATGATCGATATTTGTAATTGGTGTAACCGATCCTGGTAATTGGTATGACCGATCTCAAAAGAGAGTAATCGATCCTTGTAATTGGCGCAACCGGTCCCGGTACTTGGTGTAGCCAATCCTAGTGACTAGTGTAACCGATCACAAGTAATACCATGAGAATATGGTAACCGGTCCTAGTAATTGACGTAACCGATCCTGGAAACTGATGTAACCGGTCCCAGTAACCATATTAAGGTAGAACCGATCCTTGTGTTTGGTAGAACCGTAAAACCATGATTAGTGTATTGATATTTGATCAATCACATAGTTCTTGGAGTCAAATGAACCAATTCTAAACTTGTTTGGAAGTGTGGTATAATCGGTTCCAAGATTGTAAATATGAAAAAGGATTTACAAAGAAAAAGATGTCGACATACTTTGAACATGTTCAGTAACTCTTATCTTTTATTGTTCAAAGATATTCCATAATAACTCAAGGAGATCCCGGCCCGAGATAAATTAAGAATCTTTTAATTAAGGTTATTAATTTTATAAGCTTTTAATTACCAGTAATTAAAATGCATATCTCTGGAAAATAAGAATTGGTAATGTGCATTTACTAATTGGAGATTTCCTAGCGAGATTTCGGTAATATTGGACAGAGCATTTCCAGGAATTATGAAAACCGTTTTTGGAAATATATTGCATATCTTGAGAATATTCAGTTTTGGAAATTCCTTGGTGTCCAAACTTCCTTGGTCTATAAATACCCAAGTTTGCATTTCGAGCAAACGATCCTAAGAGCCAGCAAAACTACCTTGTTGTGTTGTTACTGGTGGAGACTGATAGACGCATTTATGTGTCTAATTTGTCCTCAATGTTTCGTTTTGTTAGTACTCGTTTTTGTCCTTATTATGGTATTTTGTGTGTTTGTAGGTATTTTTTGGAAATAAAGATTGTTGGAAAATTCGGCTCGAAAAGTTGCTCGGAACACCTCCTGAGGACATTTGATATTCGGACTCCCACTTTGGATAAGGGGTAACCCAATTACTAAGGGGCACCCCAGGGAGCCAACTGCTAATCGCACCCCGTCACTGGTTAAGGGGGCACCCCCTTCTTCTTCGTTTGAAAATGAAAACTGGCGGGAAAAAATTGGTTCTCGCCTGGCAGAACTAGGGTTGTGATTTTGAGCTCGATGCAGTGAGATTCAATGGCTGGAATTTTCTGGGATGACGTGTTTGGTCTTAACAGGCATGGTATGATCGATCCTGTGGGTTATATTTGGCTGGAAGCTCAGATTGAAGAAGACAGGGAGTTACGGGTTTTGCTCAACAAAACCCGAGTGTTGCTGGATTCGGTTTGGGAGATTTCTGGAGTGATTCAATCACTCAAGTGGATTGTTTTGGGCCTGTTACGCTTAGACAGAGTTGGTATACTCGTTAGATTCATCTAAATTGGGCTGAATTATCCAAGAGAAGTAAGCAGAGAAACACGCATCCGAGAGAAGTATTTCACGGATTTTACCAAAGTTTGCTGTTGTTTGCGCGTGCTTAGAAGGATCCAGCCACCAGTTAAATCGTGTCACAGATGAAAAAGGAGAGTTTTGCAGCTGTAGATGCATGAAGGGTCGAATCAGGGAAGAAAATATTCCCAAAAATATTTTCTTTAAACCCGAGTAATGGTGGATTATTTTGAGTTAATGAGCGAGATATATTGGTGCTGTTCGGTATAAATATGTTCGTGTGGTATCATAGAAGGGTTATGGAGAGTTTGGGGAGGTTTTGGAGCATAACAGAGTGAAAATCAATCGAGTGGCAGAATAGTTTTCTGCTGCTGTTACACCAAGAACACGAAGAACAGACGGCCAAAGACCGTCGTTCTTTAACAGTGCTTACGACTCGCTTCTGTGGGTCGCATATTGGAGGCAGACTTAAAGAAATAGTAACAGCAACAGTTAGTAATTATCGTTCTCTCGTAATGATTGATTAGCAACATTTATTTCCGTTGCAATTTTCTGTTTCATTATATTTTCACTTCTTGTAAGCACTTTTGAGCAATGAAAAATTCTTTTGAGCGTGTCTACATCATGAGTGGCTAAACCCCTACACTGGGTCGATGGAGGAAGCCGAGTTTCATTCGTGGGTAATTTTAATTAATTCTTTATATGACTTTTGCATTTATTTTAAATTGTTTTATGATTTAAAAAAATTAGTTATCATTTTATTAGATGGGTCATGCTTGCTTAGATGTTTGATGGCCCATGCTTACGATTTATAACTAATGTTTGGAGAATCTACCTTGGCAAAAATAAGAGTCCTTGTTGTTTTGTTTATTGAGCGATAATTGTTAAAAGAATTAGTATTTGAACCTTTCGTTATGAGTTTGGCCGAATCCACGAGTCCCAAGACATCTCTTCATCCTGTGACAATTTTTGTATATATTTTTCTTTTATTTTCTTTTATTAATTCTTAAAATCGATCTCGTCAAGTCCGAGTGAACGACAACCTTACTACCACTTTCTACAACATTATTGAGTCATAACCAATTTTTGGCGCCGCCGACGCGGACTTGTGTATAGATTTGTTTTTAGGTTTTATTTTTATTTTTATTATTTTTGTTCTTTTTTACGCCTTTTGGTATTTCTTGTTTTTTTTCAGATTTGGAACTGAGCTCAAGAAAAAGGGAGAAAGCGCTGAAAACAAAAGCGAAGCTAAAGAAGGAAAGAAAAGAGGAACCCAAAAGGAGTGAAGAAGAAAATTTTGTATATAGTGTAATTAATTTTTTTTTTTATTTTTTTTTAGAAACTGTAATTAGGTAATTATTTTTGTAATTTTTATTTTTATTTTTTTTGGACTTCTTAATTTTGGACTTTATTTTTGGACTTTTGGACATTTTTTTTAAAACCCTAAGGAAGGGTTATTTAAATATAAACTGCACAGGGAAGGACGACGATTACGATATCGTCTCGGCCCCTCGGGTTCGTACATGACATAGGAGTCGTGGCCCGAGTCGACTTCAACGGTTCATCCCCCGTCTGGAACGGGAGGTAAGAATTCTAAACACCCGCGAATCCCCTGTCAGCGGGTTTACTGGATGATTTTGTATGCATATATGTTGAGGTATTGAAAACGGCTGCTTTAAATTCCTAGTAAAGGGCAAGGACTGGCCATACAAGATAAGGGTTCGGATTTCATCACCGTTCTCTTCTTGCCCGCCTTAGGAAAACGAAACCAAACACGAACCTAAGCCTAAAATTTTGACTAGAACGAGACCGATAGGGTAACGAGCTTAATAGGAAAATCATTCGAAAAATATTTGTTACTCTTTAAGCATACTTCGAAGTTCATGATGGTTTCGTGAGTTGAATGCGTGATCGCCGCCGCCTTGTAATGCGGTGAGGCCTTGGGTATCAAAGCTCCACGCAGCTTCCCTCGCCTCTATTCAACTTACTTAAACTCGGATTGATTCCGGAGGGGTTTGCTCAGTTATAACGAATTCCCTTTCGAAGGATTAGAAGCTGGTCTAGAAAACAATCTAAGTGGAGCCATCATGCTTTTTGTTTGCTAGAAATCGATGGGTTTCTTTGTGGTCGAGTCGGCCTTGTTTGTGTTTGTGTAGAATTCCCTTGCAGCTTAGGATGTCAAACTGGTATTATAATAGCCATCACAATGAATATGAATATCCAACTGAACAATATGGACATCACTCTTTTTATGACCAGTGTGTGAATAGTGGTTGGGAACGCCAACCTTTTGAAGATTATGGCTCATACCATGGTGAGCCCAATTACTATTCACATGAATACCGGTCATACGAGCAAAATTCTTATAATTCCTCTTCTCTAGATGAAGCACGTAGGATTCTTGAGTCAACGTGTAAGTTAATTGAGTCAACACGTAGGTTAGAGTTAGAGACGGAAGACAAAATTGCTCGAATTACTCTTGATTGCCAATACATTCTTTCCAATATCACCCGTGAAAATGAGGACAATTTTTATAATCAGGATGACGAGGTTAGAATTGGTGACACTAGACTAGATGAGGTTCAACCATTTTCATATTATTATAATGATGATGACGAGGATAGTGTTGATAAAGAATTTGAAATAAATAGGCATAGTGATCAGGAAATTGTTACCCCAATTGAACTTTATAACGATAATATTATTTCTAGTTCAAATCCAAATAATTTTAATAATTATTCACCTATTCAAAAGGATGAGGATTTGACTAGAGATACCCCCGTTTTAGACGATGTAGTATTTCCTTTTGATTACGAAGCCAATGATGGTTTAGAGGAACGAGTATATTTTGAGTCTAGCGATTTAGAAACAATAGACTTAGAAAAAGAAAATGAACTCGTAGAGATGAGTGAGGATGTACCTGACTTAGAAGAATCAATTGACCATTTTCAGGAATCGATGACCTTGAAATTAGGGAAGTTGTGACTAGTCTTTCTAGAGACACTGAAAACTCTAAGTTTGGGGGTGATTATCATTCTCCATGTGCTTTAACTCTTAGAAAAGTCCCTAACTTGGGACTTGACATATGTACCTCAACCATTTTAAAAGATTATCTTCATACACTTTTTCCTGAACCTAGTTGTGTCCATAAAGAAGTTCGATTTGTTAGAAACCCATCCTCTGGGTTGATGTGGTTAACCTGGCTATGATACCACGATTGACTTTGTTTTCCCACCAAATATTTTTCAACCAATTGTGGGAACGTTTAAGTTTCAGATGTGTCAATTATTAAGTTTTAAGACTAAGCCTAAGTACTTTAAGAAGCTAGTACCGACACATTTGCTTAAGATTGACCGCATGTTTCATCGTGGTCAATTATGTGAGTCAAAACTGATTGACTTTAAGGATCCGCAATTATTCAGGTTATTATTATGTGCTTCTATGTTCTTATCTGAGTTTTTGAGACTTTACAACCCGAATCGGATCTTAGCTTTGAGGAAATCCAGTAGATGAAAACTTTTTATCTAGACCCTTTTATAGAGCTCGAACCCGAACCACAACTAGATGTAGTTGTCTTAAACAAAAAAATATATGAGGGTGTGTTGGGTATCTTCCCGGTCTGTGGCGCTTTCCTCTTCTTGTGGTTAGCACTTTTTGATCCGGATGACCCGCAGATTATTCCTTCTTTCTTGCTATATGATTCTTCGAGGTGACTAATCCTTTCCAATGTCCTGGTCAAGACTTTAAACTTAGCACTTCTTGGGAGGTAACCCATGCTCTTGCAACACGGTAATATCTTTCCTTACTCTTCAAGTGGTGACAGTTTCTCATTGTTCATGCTTTTAATTTCATCTTTAGAACATTGAGGACAATGTTAGATTTAAGTTTGGGGGTATGGGAGAAACTTTTTAGTTGCAATAAACTCTAGAGCCTAGAAATTTATTCTTATTAAGGATGGCACTAACCAATCTAAGTGGATGGAAGCATTTTGGTTGTAGGAGTTGAGGAACCAATCTGAATAGATGGCAACATCTAAAGAGTCTATTCATAAAAGCACAGAGCTCAGGTGTTAGAAATAACATGATAGTTTCACCATATCTCGTTGAGTCCTTTTCACTTCTATTTTTATTTTGTTTTGTTCTTGAAACTATGTTTCTCTAAGTGATTATGTGGGGCCCACGAATCAAGTTGTTACCAATGCTAGGGTGAATTAGTGTGATTGAGATACAAAAAAAAAAAAAAAGATTGAAAAAAAGAAAGAAAAATTGAGACCAGACCATCAGACCAACCTAATAAATTCAATAAAGTCGACCACCGGAACCCTTGTATATGCCAGTTGTGTTGACCTAGAGTTAGGATTATCGACCACCGGTTCCCTTGTATATGCCGGTGTGTTGATATTAGTCGACTAGTATCTCACCCATTAGGATAGGTTCATTTTGGCAAGAGGCCTTTAGACAGATATGGGAAACACCATTCACTTAGTAAACATCAAAACCATCTATGTTTTTCTCTATATCCATCTTCTTGATCTATCCATGTGATTAGTTTTGACTCACAGGTATTGATGTCCATAGTGCGACTATCTGAGTAGAGCTCTGTCACTTTATATGAATTTTAGTATGCTTGAGTGCAAACTCGTGTACAGCAATTGGAATTTCGCATCACGGTACTTCCTCCTGTAGTCAATAAGTATGCCAACCAAGGAGATTCTTTAGTACCTTCCAAGGTTTTGCGTAGATAGCTAGGGTCCAGGTAAAGGTTTTGTGGGTACACCTCTGGTAAACCCTCCGGAGACAACACTCCGCCACTAGGGCCACCTAGGGGTTCAAATGATTTTTATTTTCTAGAATAAATTTGCTCAAGGACTAGCAAATAATAAGTTTGGGGGTATTTGATAGACGCATTTATGTGTCTAATTTGTCCTCAATGTTTCGTTTTGTTAGTACTCGTTTTTGTCCTTATTATGGTATTTTGTGTGTTTGTAGGTATTTTTTGGAAATAAAGATTGTTGGAAAATTCGGCTCGAAAAGTTGCTCGGAACACCTCCGGAGGACATTTGATATTCGGACTCCCACTTTGGATAAGGGGTAACCCAATTACTAAGGGGCACCCCAGGGAGGCAACTGCTAATCGCACCCCGTCACTGGTTAAGGGGCACCCCCTTCTTCTTCGTTTGAAAATGAAAACTGGCGGGAAAAAATTGGTTCTCGCCTGGCAGAACTAGGGTTGTGATTTTGAGCTCGATGCAGTGAGATTCAATGGCTGGAATTTTCTGGGATGACGTGTTTGGTCTTAACAGGCATGGTATGATCGATCCTGTGGGTTATATTTGGCTGGAAGCTCAGATTGAAGAAGACAGGGAGTTACGGGTTTTGCTCAACAAAACCCGAGTGTTCTTGATTCGGTTTGGGAGATTTCTGGAGTGATTCAATCACTCAAGTGGATTGTTTTGGGCCTGTTACGCTTAGACAGAGTTGGTATACTCGTTAGATTCATCTAAATTGGGCTGAATTATCCAAGAGAAGTAAGCAGAGAAACACGCATCCGAGAGAAGTATTTCACGGATTTTACCAAAGTTTGTTGTTGTTTGCGCGTGCTTAGAAGGATCCAGCCACCAGTTAGATCGTGTCACAGATGAAAAAGGAGAGTTTTGCAGCTGTAGATGCATGAAGGGTCGAATCAGGGAAGAAAATATTCCCAAAAATATTTTCTTTAAACCCGAGTAATGGTGGATTATTTTGAGTTAATGAGCGAGATATATTTGTGCTGTTCGGTATAAATATGTTCGTGTGGTATCATAGAAGGGTTATGGAGAGTTTGGGGAGGTTTTGGAGCACAACAGAGTGAAAATCAATCGAGTGGCAGAATAGTTTTCTGCTGCTGTTACACCAAGAACACGAAGAACAGACGGCCAAAGACCGTCGTTCTTCAACAGATGCTTACTACACTCGCTTCTAGGGTCGCATATTGGAGGCAGACTTAAAGAAATAGTAATGAAAGACAACGATTAGTAATTATCGTTCTCTAGAATAACTTGATTAGCAACATTTATTTCCGTTGCAATTTTCTGTTTCATTATATTTTCACTTCTTGTAAGCACTTTTGAGCAATGAAAAATTCTTTTGAGCGTGTCTACATCATGAGTGGCTAAACCCCTACACTGGGTCGACGGAGGAAGCCGAGTTTCATTCGTGGGTAATTTTAATTAATTCTTTATATGACTTTTGCATTTATTTTAAATTGTTTTATGATTTAAAAAAATTAGTTATCATTTTATTAGATGGGTCATGCTTGCTTAGATGTTTGATGGCCCATGCTTACGATTTATAACTAATGTTTGGAGAATCTACCTTGGCAAAAATAAGAGTCCTTGTTGTTTTGTTTATTGAGCGATAATTGTTAAAAGAATTAGTATTTGAACCTTTCGTTATGAGTTTGGCCGAATCCTGAGTCCCAGCACATCTCTTCATCCTGTGACAATTTTTGTATATATTTTTCTTTTATTTTCTTTTATTAATTCTTAAAATCGATCTCGTCAAGTCCGAGTGAACGACAACCTTACTACCACTTTCTACAACATTATTGAGTCATAACCAGAGACGTCTATTCGGAGAGGAAAGTACCCTAATTAGGAGAAATCTCTTACGACCGCTCGTTTAAAGACTTCTGTGGGATCAACAAGCTTTACGAGTGCCGTTGGTGGGAAACTAGATAATTGTAGTATTATTAGTTTTCAATTTGATTTGATTGACTAACGGTTGTTGAACTTTGATTGCACCTAGTTTGATTATTCTTGAGAATCTTCTCTTCTGATATAAGATTCACTCAAACTAGATCGAAGTGTCGATGGGATCTTTAGAACTGTTTGTAGATCTAAAGACGTCTTGTGATAATCCATTGTTAACAGACTCCTTCTGTGCGTGATTTATCATAAGAGATTTAAGTTGTGTTGTGCAAGTGTTTATTGAAGATTAAAGAAGATTTAAAGACAAAGAGGATTTCTTATTGGTTTCATAATCTTTGGTGTGCACAAAAATTGATCGGATGGGATCCAACTATAATCGGTTTATCCTTGATAGACTTGACTGATTAATTGCGTAGATCGGCATAACTATATAGTATCTTGGTATATTCTATATTTGATTGCAATATCAAAACTCTGCTACTTTGGTAGTTGTTGGATAAATATATATAAACCCGACAAAGGAGTTTATTGGATTAAACAGAAGAGCCTTTGTCTAACTCATATCACTGAGATTGAATAGAGTTGTTCTGAAACATTTGTTGTTCCTTTCTTTGTTTGGAATAAGAACCAAAGGAATTGTTCCAGTGCGTGCACTTATCGAATGTCGGAAGCGCAGGGATACTGAAGAAACTAGGTGAACTATAGGTTTAGTTGCTTGGTCTAAACTATACGAAGTTGGTTTGATTTTGTATAGCGACTTAATTCTGAGAGTATTCAATTTTGGACTAGGTCCCGGGATTTTTCTGCATTTGCGGTTTCCTCGTTAACAAAATCTTGCTGTGTAATTTACTTTTTTTTCCCGCAATTATAATTGTTGTTATTATAATTTAAAGTAAATTACACAAACGTTAACTTCGTATTACTTGATAGTGATCATATAGAGTTTGGTTAAGTCCGAACCTATTATCAAGTAATCACACTTTGATTGTTGTATTGTCTCGATCTCGTATCCATAGACGATCACAGAAAGTGTGAATACCGATTCGTTGTATTGTCTCGACTTAGTCCATAGACAATCACTTTCGGTAACAGGACTTATATGTGGAAAAGTTTAAGAATGTGGTGTATTTGGGTACCCTCGTCTTTTCAATTGTTATCAGAGCAGGAAAACACGAAAAGATCTAACAATCTGTGTTTGGTGCGATCCAACCTATAAGAAATCAGTCAAAATAAGAAAAGCAAAGCTAAACTTATGAAGAACTCAGTTAACGTTCATCAAGATGATGAGAATATGGTCTCAGAAAAGTTCAATGGAAATTGGTCTCACAAATCTTTTCGAAAATCAAGAAAAAAATCTAAGACTGATAACTTGATTAAGGATCAGGATTCTGATCAGAAAAGAATGAATCCAAAAACATAGGAACATGTTTTGGATCAGACTCCAGTCACTAGTGGAAAATCTTTTGTTTCTAAAAGAGAAAAGAGATTTGATTCACTGGTATGTCCAAGTTCTGAATTTCGTAAAATGTTGGAAAGGTTTTTCAAACATGTTGAAAATTATTCAGAAGAAGGAAAAACCATTGACAGCATAGATGATGTCCTAGAACTTATTGTTCAATTAAATGTAATAATCTGTGAAGGAAAGCGAGAAACACTCAGTCTTCAAAGTAATCTAGCATATTATTTGGAACAAAAATTGGCCTTGTGCAATGAAGTATATTAACAAACTTCAGAGTGTGAATTCTTACTCAATCGCTGGAGCATTCACAAATAAGGAACAAAATCCTTATAGAAGATCTTCTTACAGACACATGTCAAAAGGTATACTTTGATAAGTGTTTAGAAAAACATTTTCAACAGGGAATGGATACCTTATAGAGACATATAGAATGTCATGAACAAAAGGCATCTGCAATCTGTTTAATAGCAGATCATGATCACACGGGTTCGAATTCAAAGAACATACATGTTTATGGGTGAAAACTATTTTTGCCGGTTTTGGTAATTTGAGGTGTGTGGGTGAGAAATGAGTCTAAACCTTAAACAAATGCACTACACGGGAGTGCTTGTAGATTCGAGAAATCAATCTGTGCAAATCCGGCCTAAACCAAGAAATGGCCGTTCCAGACTTGTTTCGGTCACAAAGTGAAGGAGATGGGGTTGATCTTAGGGAGGGAAGCGAAGAAGGTGTTGAGATTGTGAAGGTGTTGGCTATGTATGACTTGTATCAGAAAGCTGAACTGGATTGCGGGATGTAAGCTATCAGTTCCGGTGTTTGAATACGATGGTATCAACACTTGCCTCTGTTGTCTGGACTTGTTCTGTTGTTTTTGGAAATAGGTAGGAAAACCTATTTATACAAGTCATTTGAGCCTTATTCACGTCTCTCGTGGGAAGTGGAGGAAGTGGAGTGATGGAGTAGTGGAGTTGTGTTAGTGTTACACGACCAATCTTGCCCACTTCTCCTGTCATCTCTAACCGTCCATGACTTCCTGACACGTTCTTGTGATGGCGCGTTGCACGCTGCATGCTATAAACCGCCAGACCAATACCCCAGTATGTATCCCCCAGTTTGTGACATGATTGATGTCTCGAGTGTGTGGGTCGTGGGACCCACAAAAAGTGCATGTGATGCTAGATTAAATAACTAAGTTATTTAGGAAGTCGATACTTGTGAAGTACCGTGTGTATTCTATGCAGGTACTGCATCGAGTATATTCAAAGATGTATGAAGCATCATTTGTTTTAAGGCTTAACGAATTTAAGCGTCTTAAAATAGCATCATGTCCAGCCATCTTCGAGTGATCGTTTGGAGGCTATGCAGGCAAGCCCTGGTTTGGCCGATCACCTCATGTGGAAGAGTGGTGGTCTGTGATCGTGGTGATGCTTTGCTGGTCTCTTAACTCCTAACCAGGGCTGCTTGACCAAGCTGGTAGAGTTGGACGGACGAGATGATCTGTGACGCTCATCTGCGACCGTTGATGAAGTTTTAGGGTTTTGAAGAGGTGCGCAAGCATCACTCTTCAGCTTGGTCGAAACCAAGCATGGGAGGTGTTTTAGAAAGGACCGACCGGGCATGCGTGTAGACGGCATGCCGGTATACACGTCCGTACCTCACTGTCCCATGAAGGTGCGATCTAGGCCACTCAATTTGACCGGCAAAGAGGAGCGGTTGAGATCAATTTGCAACATAAATCCCATGCTGTAAAGGAGTTAGAAACCGCGCACCATGCCTACTTCGGGAGCGCGTTTCGAGACATCCGGCCATGGTTGGCCTTGGTCGATCGGTCATTTGTGTAGGTGGGCCCACGATGATCATGTTGACATGCTCAGGACCTTTTAAGTCTACATATACACCCTCCTTCCAAGCTTGCGAAGATGGACGCTCGTGATCAATTAGCGACACATGTAACATGCCGTAAACCCTAATTAGGTTTTTGGATCGGTCGTGTGTACACGACTTCAACCTAACGGTTTGGAAAGCTATGCTCCTCCTTTGGGGAGGCCGACCATGTGGGGCCCAAATTGGGCCGGTGGTGATCACGCCAATACCTGTCTGATGGCTAGGGGTCTGATCTAAGCCATCCAAACATGCAGGTGAAGTTGGATGGTCGGGATCGATTTAAGACCTTTAGTGGAATTTCCCACGACCCTTAAAGCATCACGCCGGCCAGACTTTAGGTAGGCATTTGCTCCCTCCTGGCTAGGTCGTGAGATGGTCGGCTATGCAGGTAGAAAGGGGGCACGCCGGTGTTCATAACGGTGTTTGTCCGATCGGAAATAGGGCGATCCGCGCCGTCAAATTGCGCCGGCGAAGATGAACGGACGTGATGGATTTGAGACTGCCATAGGCAGCCTTTGTTCGTATGGACTCCTCCAAGCCACTCCATACCTGCTTGGACATCCAACTCCAGGCTGGTGTTTGGTGGTTGTTTGGAGGGCGTGACTTGTACTTGACCGGCCATGGCACTAAGGGTCCCACTGGTGGTCATTGTTGTGGCTGCCTGCTCCTGCTAGGGTTCGTCTAGGCTGGTTAAATCGTGCGGCCAACTTGCGTGGTCATGATTGTTTCTGAGACTGATATGGACAGTCTAGATTCAAAAATATGCTCAATCGGGCTAGTATAACACACCGAGAGTTGTAGCCTGTAAGGGTATTTCGTACATGTTTTATTCCTAATGCTTGGAGGTTCGTGTTGCTCTGCGAGAACAACACTCGGTCGTCATGCCGCACCGTGTGAGTACGGAAATACAAGGCTGGTCATGCATTAATTAATAATGCTATAAATTCACAGGGTATATGGGATTGTTGCTACATGCTCCAACCTGGATGAATTTTGTGTATTTAATTCACAGAATACTGGGATTGTTGCCACATGCTCTATTCTAGGTGAATTAGTAAAGTGAAGAAGTATTCATCACTTATTAATGGCTTTATCTTTTGCAAGACGTTAGCCCATAATTTTGGCCTTTACAAATTTAGCCTTAAATGAAAATCCACCATCAACAGTACCATACTGGGCACAAGATATAATCAAGGATATAGCGTCACGCAATATTCCTGATAAAGAGGATGAATCCGAAACCCACACAAGGGAACATGATCGTGTCCCTAAAGGCAATAAGGAAGAAGTTCCTCAAAAGGTACTAGGTGAGAAAGGTGCTTCTCACCCCCAACGCTTAATTGTGTTGAAAAGTGCATCCTTACAATGCCCGATCTTTTGATGTAAGGAAGCACAAGTACATGGGCATTGTGTATCCTGTAAATATCTCTTATTCAACATAGAGAGAATACACAATCTACCTGAAGATATTTTATTGTCTTCATGTGTAGAGAAGTTGTCTTACAACAACTTGTGTAAACAGGATAAGTTTACTCGTCTAAAGTATCATCTGATATCTGATCTAGAAGATCGATTCTTACCAAAGAATCGTTGAAATGAAACAACACATTAGATGCGAAAATCTTTTCAAATCTGGCCAGAATTATTTAATTAAGGTTGGCACCTATGTTTGGTATGTGTTAAAAAAATTCTCGAGTATATGTGCTCATCCTGTTTGAGAACTTATACTAAAGGATGTATCCTCGAACCAGATCTCAAGCTAAAATTCTGAAAGCGTTGAGTGGAATGCCTTCTAATAAAACTATTAATCTTGATGATTCCTTCAAGAAATCTGGTTGTGAAGAAAAAGAAAAGGAAGATGTGACTCATCTCCTTGTCCAAAATTATTTGGATGCTAAGATTGATATTCTCAATCTACGACAAGTCCTCCTCAGTACTATTGAAACACATCATAAACATGCAACATTACTAAGAACTGTTATCCGTAACCAAAGAAAGCTGATCAAACTTGGAATCGGTAATAGGGAGTATGCTCGGAATATTAATCGTAAGGTTAATGCTTTAGCCTGTGAACATAATCAAGGTACTGTGTGCAGAATCCGAGAAATCAGTCGAGATGCAGTTGATGAAGATCCTGAAAAATTTGAGGAAATTGAAGATGATCTAAGAAAAATCTGTTTGAAGATTAAGTTGTAACAAAATAGACATCAGTTTTTGATTATTTCAATTATTGTATAAGGTCTATTCTGAATAAAACTATCTATTATTTATGAATAAAATTATATTTTTTTATTATTTTTGTTGTGATAGTTTTTCGATTACATAGCTTGTGCTTAAATGCTTTATATTATTGTTATGTGTTTATGGGATGTTTGATTTCGGGTTGCTTAACCTTAATATTCGATCTTATATGATGTGTGAACCCTTATGGTTTGTGTGGCTTTTTGATTTAGCGGGATTAAGTTCTAGCCCATGTTGGTAGGCTTTATCAAAGGATCATAAGGTGTTCCGATTGAAACTCATATGTGAAAATGTCACAATATGTTGAAACGATTTGTTTAACATAAAATCATATGTGTTTCGGGTTTTCAACTATTGTTATTGGCACGCATTAGTTAAAACCGATTCAACCTTTCTATGGTAAAGGTTGCTTTTGTTTTTCTTCTTTTGTTCTTGCGAGAGGATGACAACACAATGGGGGAGAGTTCTAACTTGAACTTGCGCTTAATTATATATCTTTCTGGGGAGAAGAGGATGCGGAATCTGAGGTAACGAATTTGTTAGTTAATTTTTTTCATGTTTAAGAAAAGCTTAAGTTTATTACATATATTTTTCTTTTGCTTAACAAAATTCGATACAAATTATGTTGATTCCATTATGTGTGTATGGATGTATTTGTGTGTGTGATTCAACTGTTTCCGATTTAGAAAAACTGGTTTGATATCTTTCTTCATTGTTTGGTATCAATTGTTTTAGACTTAACGAAATTTCGGTGCAATTGCGGTGCTTTAATGTCTATGTTTGTTTCAATTGCTTCCTGTTAAGAGAGATAATTGTGCAAGTCAATTTATTTGGTTTGTATGTATTATTTATGGCTTACAAAAATACGAGATCATTTGTTTAGTACAATTCGATTCCGGATAAGAGAAACTAAGTTAATTCTGATCTTAGTTAGACTTACACTAGTGGAAATCAGCAGTTTCGCGACCGACAAAGCAAGTCATTTAACTCGTATATATGACTTGCTTTGTCGGTCGAAGAAAGGGTCGCTGTTTGAGCGTCTTTTTTAACTATGACGTGTCTCTGGGGGTCGTTGATCAACGACTGATTTTAACGGTCAAAAATTTATGACTGTCTTCAATCAGTCATAGATATAAATCTAAATATAAAAAAAAATAGATTCAGATTGGCTGTCTGGCCTGACTGAATCTGAAATCAAACATAAATGAAACTCAAATGAGAATCAAATGAAAACCAAATTCAAATGAGAATCAAATGAAACTCAAATAAGAATTCAAATGAAACTCAAATTAGAATTTAAATGAGAATCAAATGAAAACCAAATTCAAATCAAATAAAAATGAGAATCAAATTAAACTTGCACACAAATGATCATTCAATTTAACATGCATTGATTCATTGGTTTCAAATGGATTAAAATATGTAGTTCTGACCAGTGTAATCTGTAGTTCTAGGATTCGATTACAAAACGATGAACTAAAAAACTATTGATTAAACAACAAAATTATAAACTCCGATGATGACGAAGAACTTATTCCAACTTCATAATGGTGTACCTGCATAGAAAAATCCATCAACTGATTAATATGGGGAGGTCACAATACTCAAGACAATAACCATTGTTATGCACATGACAGTGATCTATAAAGGTGGGTATCCTAACCAATATGATGTCAATCTATTTACCTGCCTCTGTCCAACATCGACACAACGGCACAAACGTAACTAGTTCATTAATTCATGACCTTGACATATCTCAAGCACAAGATACAAAATGGGTTATACATGGAATCCTAATGTAAGAAATTGAATGTATTGCAGGTAAGATTGCAGAGAGGCCCGAAGATTAATAACCAAAAGAACTCATGAACTAAAATATCTCTGGAAGTATATACAAATTCCTTGATTTCAGACATTCATAAAAATGAGCCTTCAATGTAGTTACTTCAGTGGGAAAATTTCTAGTAATCCTACAACTTAGGCAACCAATACAAACTTTAAGGTTGAATATCACTATTATGAAACTAATCAATCAAGATAGACATTACTCAAAAGACCTTCTTTGCAACTTTGTATTTGAGGCTCTCCCGCAATCATATGGATAATACATTTGATGAGAGATGGATTATGGGCTTCAATAATAACCTCCATGGTCAGAAACATCTCATGCCTCCTCCAGCCAATTAACAAATGAGTTCCAAAGCTTTCTCAGCATTACACACAATCTTGCTTTCCTGCACATTACACAAACTTAAGCAATCAAGTTATACTATACACAAGTAAAACAACAAACAACAATAAAGTCCCATTTTCAGCTCAATCCACATCTCTTATCAATGACAAACCATAGAAAGGCAAGTTTCATTCAGAAACAAAACTATGTAATAGCCAAAAATAGAGAGTAATTGAAATTACCCTGCAATTCTTCTTAGAACTAACCGAAGATCACAAGATCTCATGGGATAGTTACTCATACCCCTTCAGTGCCAGCAGCCTTTCCTCTCAAATGATGAACTGAGCCCACACTTAACAATCGAGTACCTGCAGCAAAATTAATTTTTTAAAATCAATAAAATTAACAAACAAAGACAAGATGACAACTTCTTGTAACTCCATCAAAGCACAATTAGATTATTGAAATTGCTCAAAACCCACCTGTGCATCGAAACAATTCGACGATTTCAATTTGGATGGTATCCATAATTACTCCTAGTAAAGAGTCTGTTAAGATAAGTCCAGGCTCAACAAGTTTTTTTAGCTGCATCTTGCCGCTGAATTAGTTGTATGCCTGCCAACCTGCAATAATCCATCATCCACTATAGATTTTAAAGCAGGTGGGAACCTCCCATTACTCAAGGGAGTCAAGAATTAAACAAAAAGTTTAAGAATAGGCAAAATCAACAGTAAACAAGACCAGAAAAGAGGAGGAAAAAAAAAACACAAGTCGCTGGATGGGGACTTCAAACTCACCAATGTAGAACCTCAACAACTGGCTCCCTGCAGAATCATGGGGCCAAAATTCTCCCTGAATTATCAAACAATAAAGTTAATGAGCCATCTTACGTAAGAAGACTAAGAAAGCAAGAAACAAATATGACAACTGCAATCCAACTGCACTACAGGGAATAGGAGCAAACAAGTGCCATTATTCGTAATGGATTACAAAGACCAGAATGTTCAAGATCACAGTGGCAATAATTTTAAGACAACTAAAACTTCATGCTTAGACTAGAATGTTCAAGATCACAGTGACAATAATTTTAAGAGAACTATGAAACTTCATGCTTAGAAATCAGTATCCAATAGCTAATTGCACTGCATATGAAATAATGAGATGGTCAAGGGTATCTAACAAGAAATGTAAGCGAGGAAGGCTAGATCTATGAACCCGGTAGATAAGTACCAAATAATCAGAGTAAAGGCTCAAATTTAGTAACAAACGCATCACTAATAAACCTCTCTTTTGTAAAGTCAAATCAAAATAGCCAACTATGGCATAAGAACTACCAAGCATGCCAAGCATATGAGGTCACCAGGATGGTACTACAGGACATACCACATAAACCATTAAGGATTCATACTGGTCTATCAGATCATGTGTTCGAAAACGTAAAGCCGTATGTATATACACAACCACATCATTAGTCAATATGTCATGAGCATTTAAACCATCAGCAATCTAAACCTTTTAACAAAAGAACTAATTAACAATGCTTCGTCTAAAATGAATTAGACTACATCGACCACCTGCAAAGCTAACAACACATGGAAGGAATAAACAATGCATGGTCCGAGCAGTTACAAAGAAATCTTGACTATCGCCTCCTGTTGGAATTGAGGCTCCCTTAACCTCAGCCTTATCCTTCATCACTGCGAAAGAATCTACACCTGCAAGCCAATCATTCATTCATCATTACCTTCAGATTACAAATAATATAATAGAAGCGAAATATAGTCTGAGAAGTTACAATGAACTCTTGATTGTGGACACTTACTAAAATTTGAAGGTCCCTTAACCTCAGCCATATAATCCATAGATATTTTTTTCCAACACCGAGGAAATCTCCACAGATGCAAGTAAAACACTCTTCATTACTAAAATTTAGCTCTATTGACAAAGATGATGAATAACATGGAGTTGAAACTCTTAAACTTGTGTTCTATATAAATCATCACGGCTTCATTTCCTCTCACGAATCTGGAATGGGAACCACAAAGCACGTTAGAATATACCTCTTAGTGATAAATATCATGGAAGTATTGTGGCTTCCTACCATAAATATTCATATTACTTCTTTGTTTTCATACACACAACCGACAATACAGGTTTTACCAAATCCAAAATAAAAATAAAAATAGAGGTTTTAGGAAACAAGTTATCACCTTCTTTCTTCAAAAGATAGCACACCAAACTTCACCTCGAATAACCATATTCTTAACTTCACCAAGGTGTAATCCAGTTGGTAAGAGTCTCAAGCTCATCAAAGTCGCACATAGTTTCATCTACTTCTCCATCCTTAAGTCGCAATCAAAAATCAACACTAAACTAATTAAAAAACGTTAAACTCAAACAAACACACTTAAAACAGAGAGATTTATAAGATACACAACGAATTAACAAAAACAGATAACAAGGGTTCAAAATAATGGGGTTTTACCTGTAAAGAACACCTTCAATCACCAATAAAAATATACAAACACCAAAACCCATAAAGTCAAGGGTTATTATTTTGAAGGAACAATGAACAAATGAAAATCAAAGCTAAGGTTTAAAGTTATAAACCTCCATAACCTCATCATCTGCAGCAGAAAAACTATTCTTCCATCTTCATTTCAGAAAATCGAACAAGACCCTTTCCACCTTTTCCATCCATTTCTGAAAAGAAAGATAAATAAAATCAAAAACCAAAACCAAAACCAAAAATTTCAATTAAGAAATCAAGTTCAAATTTAAAAAATTTAAAACAAGAAAAAGTTTAGATACCCATAAAAACTAAACTTGCTGGAACTTATATGAACTCCTTAAAGCTTGGCTGACTGATACTCTCTTAACATCAAAATGGGCAAAATTAGCAATTTCACCAAGATAAGTGCATACAGTAAGGCAATTATTATGATTTCAATGTTTTTTCAAAAATATGTTCAGCAAAGAAGAAAGTCAATACCTGTAGCCTTCAGCGAAAATTTCTACAAATATAATTTACAGAAACCCTAACCCCCTAAATCAAACCTATAATTACATTTCAAATCTGAAGGATTTTGGATCTAGCGGTTTCCTCAGCAAATAACGATCTATTTCCAATGAAATTAGGGTTTTTATTTTGGCGATATCGATAAATTTCTGGAATATGGTGATTTCGTTTCTCTTTGATAAACAAGATAAAATTAAGGTTTTGAAATTGGGAAAGTTTGGGTTTTACAGAGAGATTATGAGGAGATGAAGAAGATGAAGAAATGGGGTTGGGTTTAGGAGCGAATGAAGAAGATTTAAGATTGAATCTATGGGGTTACTGCCTCCTTCTTCTTGATTCTGAAAACTCAAGATTTGGTTATGAAGTAGATCGAGAGTAAAAACTCTACTTCGATTTAGTGTGTTAGGGTTTCAGTAAAAAGAAAAGAAGATGGGTGAGCGTGCCTGAATTTCAGTCGAAGGAGGAGAAGATGGGGTGGGGGAGGCGGATAAGGATTAAGATTTAGGTTTCTGATTTAAGTTTTCATTTTCTCTCTCTTCTAACAATAAATAGAAACCCATTGTTACAGTGCAGTAGAGCTGGACGACTAGTGTCTTCGACACCCATCTGATTGGTTTCAGAAGATCAAATGGTTAACTTCTTACCACGTGTCACAAACAAGTTCATCGCACGGCTCTCCTTGTTTTAAATTAGGTGGTGCAATTTATCACTTATCACTTACCGAACCATGTGACATCGTAACATAGGGTCCTTATTTTTAGGAAGAAAAATCTAGTAGTTTACGTATATCTTGACGCATATATCACACCAAATCCAAATAGGGTAGTCTAGTCATTTTCACAGTCTGTATAATATTTATGGCACTTATTTCCAATAAGGGTAATATGGTCATTTTTACAGTTTGTAATATTTACTTTATTTATTTCCGATAAGGGTAGTCTGGTCATTTTCACAATCTCTATAATATTTATTGCACTTATTTCCAGTAAGGGTAATATGGTCATTTTCAAAGTGTGTAATATTTACTTTACTTATTTTCGATAAAGGTAGTCTGGTCATTTTCATAGTCTCCATAATATTTATTGCATTTATTTCCAATAAGGGTAATATGGTCATTTTCACAGTCCGTAATATTTAATTTATTTTTTTCAATAAGGGTATTCTGGTCATTTTCACAGTCTCCATAACAATTATTGCACTTATTTCCAATAAGGGTAATATGGTCACAGTCTTCGAAATTTTATTGCACTTATTCTGATAAGGGTAGTCTGGTCATTTTCACAGTCTTCGGAAGAAGCAGATATTTTTGTTGTGGTTTTGTCGACAAAATCGAGAGAAAAGGTTGGAGAGAGAGATATGTTATAGCATGGATGATAACGAGGTGGGAAATGGAGGGACCCACCTAAGAAAATTAGCACTGATTCAACTAGGTCAAGCGGTCACGGTGTGGGTCGATGACTCGGGGATATAATTGTAATTAAAAATTTTCTAGAACGACCGTTTTTAACGCTCTAATCTGTGCTCCGAAAATTTACTCTATCTAGGACCGCTTTGACCGGTCCACGGTCCGTTGACCGCTATTGAGGGTCGAGGATGTGGGTCATTAAAACCCCCTTCTCCACTAGTGTTATCAAAGTAAAGGATTCGGTTATTCAAGTCTAATCGAATGCCTTGACAAGAAATATTATTTAACTAACCTAGTACTTGTCTTGTCTAAAGTGCAAGGTCTAAGTTATTATCTGAATAATTAGAGCCGGATGAGAAAAATAAAGTTAATTCTGATCTTTATTTTGGTTTTATCGAAATAAGCGATTGTATTTGTGCAATCAGTTTAGCAAGGGAACTAAGTTTCTTAGTCAATTTGTTAAAATTAGGGAAAATTGCTTCGGGCAATTGTTTCCTTGATAACATATTAAAACCAAATTACTTTTAGTTTCGGTTTTGATATTGGTTATCTAAAATGGTATGTGAAACCTTCGTGCTTGACTCTTATAGGTTGTGCAATTCTTTTAGATTTGTAAGATCCTTTCGGTTTTGGTATTTTCTCGGACCTTTGTCATTTTGTGACAAAAGGGGGAGAAATATATGGAGTAAACAAGTGATTTATTATCACCATGGAAAGGACAATTGTGCTTAAACGTTATATCTAACAAAAGAGTAAATCATTGACTAAGGGGGAGAAACATATCATATGATGATTGTAGTTATTTTGACTACAAAAGGGAAATAACAAAGATGTGTGGATTGAAAATCTACCTATCTCACCTTTAGGGGGAGTATTAGCTTTGTTATTTAAATGTCAACAGTGGAATTTATGGATTGAATATATGCAGGTTATCGTGCTGTTGAAACTTGGAATCAAGCGTATGTATAATGAATTTTTGTAATTTGTTTATCCATATGTATTAAGAGTTTTGTCACTAAAATTGACAAAGGGGGAGATTGTTAGAGCATAGCTCGGTTGAACCCACCAAGCGTTGGTATGCCAAGTTTGGTTGTCATATTTTAGTGAATCAAAACTCAATTAAAGAGTCGCTTGATTATATACTAGAGAGAACTTTGTATAGGTTAGGCTAGAAAGATTAGGATTATGATACATACAAGTATTACTCGAAGACTTGAAGAATGTGAAGAAGTAACAAGCTACATCGACGAAATCATCCTTCCTCTTGAGGTTAGTAATATTGTGACTTGAATTGTTTCATTCCTAACGTATCTTTCAATTCGTACTATATTGAAAACATAACTGCGAAGCTGTGAATGATTATACTCTAGTAGACATAGTGTTAAGGAATTAGAATACGAAGTATAACGCTTATCTTTTGAACTTCGTATATAAGACATCGACATAATCGTATGAATGCTATTGTGATTATGTGTATGGGTAAAGGTGAAGATATCATCCTAGGAAACAATGTTTACTCGTTTAAAGGAAGTACATTCATGAACTTGTTTTAAGAATCAAAAGGGAAATCGCTAGGCTTATTCGTATTGTTTTCATTGCATATCTTTGGATCATAATTTGTTATATATCTTGGTAAAACTAGTCATAATGCCTGACTTATGCATTGGTATGACTTTTATTAGTGTAACCGATCCTAAGTAATCACCTTATTAGGTATGATCGATATTTGTAATTGGTGTAACCGATCCTGGTAATTTGTATGACCGATCACAAAAGAGAGTAATCGATCCTTGTAAATGGCGCAACCGGTCCTGGTAATTGGTGTAACCAATCCTAGTGACTAGTATAACCAATCACAAGTAATACCATGAGTATATGGTAACCGGTCTTGGTAATTGACGTAACCGATCCTGGTAACTGATGTAACCGGTCCCAATAACCATATTAAGGTAAAACCGATCCTTGTGTTTGGTAGAACCGTAAACCCATGATTAGTGTATTGATATTTGATCAATCACATAGTTCTTGGAAGTCAAATGAACCGATTCTAAACTTGTTTGGAAGTGTGGTATAATCGGTTCCAAAATTGTAAACATGAAAAAGGATTTACGAAGAAAAAGATGTCAACATACTTTGAATATGTTCAGTAACTCTTATCTTTTATTTTTCAAAGATATTCCTTAATAACTCAAGGAGATCCCAGACCAAGATAAATTAAGAATCTTTTAATTAAGGTTATTAATTTTATATGCTTTTAATTACCAGTAATTAAAATACATATCTCAGGAAAATAAAAATTGGTAATGTGCATTTACTAATTAGAGATTTTCTAGTGAGATTTCAGTAATATTGGACAGAGCATTTCCAAGAATTATGAAAACCGTTTTAGGAAATATATTGCATATCTTGAGAATATTCAGTTTTGGAAATTCCTTGGTGTCCAAACTTCCTTGGTCTATAAATACCCAAGTTTGCATTTCGACCAAACGATCCTAAGAGCCACCAAAACTACCTTGTTGTGTTGTTACTGTTGGGGCCGTCTATTCGGAGAGGAAAGCAGCCTAATTAGGCGAAATCTCTTACGGCCGCTCGTTTAAAGACTTCTGTGGGATCAAGAAGCTCTACGAGTACCATTGGTGCGAAACTAGATAATTGCAGTATTATTAGTTTTCGATTTGATTTGATTGACTAACGGTTGTTGAACTTTGATTGCACCTAGTTTGTTTATTCTTGAGAATCTTGTCTTCTAATATAAGATTCACTCAAACTAGATCGAAGAGTTGACGGGATCTTTAGAACTGTTTGTATATCTAAAGACGTCTTGTGATAATCCATTGTTAACAGACTTCGTTATGTGCGTGATTGATCACAAGAGATTCAAGTTGTGGTGTGCAGGTATTTATTGAAGATTAAAGAAGATTTGAAGAAAAAGAAGATTTCTTATTGGTTTCATAATCTTTGGTGTGCACAAAACTGATCGCCTGGGATCCAACAATAATCGGTTTATCCTTGATAGACTTGATTGATTAGTTGCGTAGATCGGCATCACTATATAGTATCTTGGTAGATTCTATATTTGATTGCAATATCTAAACTCTGCTACTTTGGTAGTTGTTGGATAGATAGATCTAAACCCGACAAATGAGTTTATTGGATTAAATAGAAGAACCTTTGTCTAACTCATATCACTGAGATTGAATAAAGTTGTTACCTAACATATTTGTTGTTCCTTTACTGTTTGGAATAAGAACCAAAGGAATTGTTCCAGTGCGTGCACTTATCGAATGTCGGAAGCGCAGGGATACTAAAGAAACTAGGTGAACTATAGGTTTAGTTGCTTGGTCTCAACTATACGAAGTTGGTTTGATTTTGTATAACGGCTTAATTCTGAGAGTATTCAATTACGGACTAGGTCCTGGATTTTTTGCATTTGCGGTTTCCTCGTTAACAAAATCTTGATGTGTCATTTACTTTTGTTTTCCGTAATTATAATTGTTGTTATTATAATTTAAAGTAAATTACACAAACGTTAACTTCGTATTACTTGATAGTGATCTTATAGAGTTTGGTTAAGTCCGAACCTATTATCTAGTATCACACTTTGATTGTTGTATTGTCTCGATCTCGTATCCATAGATGATCACAAAATGTGTGAATACCGATTCTTTGTATTGTGTCGACTCAGTCCATAGACAATCACTTTCGGTAAGAGGACTTATAGGTGGAAAAGTTTAAGATTGTGGTATATTTGGGTACCCTCGTCTTTTCAATTACAAAGAAAAAAAAATATTTTTTTCTTCCCCAAATCTCAACCAAAGCCATAAGGCTTTTGCGAGAATTTGCGGATTTTCATATGTGCTTAAAAAATAACACCACCACCGCCACCAACACTACAATCACGACCTTCCCCAACAATCTTACCTCCACCACCGCCTCCGTCACCTGTACCACCACCATAATTGCCCCACTAGCACCACTACCACGGCCACTAACACTGCCTTACCACACCAGCGCGGCCCTTACCACCAAAGACAACACCCGTGGTCATCCCTACCTCCACCAACACCGCCGCCACTAGTACCATTAGCACTACCCTTACCACCACCACCGAGCGCCATAATCACCACCGCCAACATCACCAAGATCATCCCTACATCCACCACCACCGCCACAACCAAAGACCATCACTATCACAACCATCATTGCAACCACCACTACTAGCACCGCCACCACCGCCATCGCAAGTATACCATCATCAAAATATTTGAAATCTTTAATATTTCTCGTTTTTCTATAAAAATAAGTCCTATAAAATCTGTTAAATTCCATGGAATTTTCTAGATTCTATATAAGTCCTCTTTATTTTGAAAAAAATCAACATACATTATTGTCCATGTAAGTTCTAATCCAATACATCCTTCTTAGATGAACCGGCCGTGCCCGTGTGAAATCCCTTAACATACACCCATATCTTTTATGTTCTATTTTTACACTATCTCACGTGTTTAATACTAATTTTTTTACAAAATCTAAACGGTAGCATATTTGTAGCTAACATTTAGTGGATATGTTTCTCTTATCAAGATCTACATACCCATAAAAATGGAGTATATTCCGAAACGTATAACTCCGTCATCTAATACTTTGAAAATCAACCGTCGAAATTAATGAATTTCCAACCGTTAAATTAAGATCGGTAGATGGCGAGGTTTAGTATTTCCGAATTAGCACATTTTTTTATGGGTATGTAAAGCCTTGTAAGACGAGTATGTTCCCAAAATATTAGCTTTAAACGCTACCGCACAAGTTTTATTAAGAAAAATGTCGTCAAAAGGGAGAAATAGTGTGAATATAAGAGTGTGAGGGGCAAGTGAAATTCAAAAAAGGACCTCATTGCCTACTATTTTTATTTTATTTTATTTGGCAAATGTAATGGAATTTGTCAAGGGTTAGTGACCTAATTATAGCAACCTGTAACACAATAATTGATTGATAATTCTGTACAATTTGAGAGTAGGTATATTTTTTCAAATTCAACTCCCAAGTCCTTGCAACAATTAAAATCCCACATGGTGAGATGAATAGAAAATCATACAAAATCAGGACCACTTAAATCTTAGTTATAACTAATAATATCCATCTACATATCATTGTAGGTCTAACAGGATAACTTTATTCATGATTTGCCATAATGCAATGCAGACTATGAACATGAATGAATTCATAAGAGGAATGGCCACAGTTAAATCCCCACTCCTACGATGCATAGGCCCGTCCATCCAAGGGAACGACCAGTCAAATGGTATAGATATTTCTCATCAATGCTTGATCATCAAAGCGTCAGACTCAGTACTGCCTCATTTATGCAGCTATCAAATTTTCCGGTTCGTAATTTCACCTATTTTTGCCTCATCAAAGTTCATTATAACGGGCGGGCGTTGTCCCTTTTGTTCATCAAGATTTCCTTTTTTGCTCTAGTTTGTATCTTCAACAGTGTCTTGAGTGAGACAAACACTTGATGATCTTGGATCCCACACTCATCAATCCCTTGTATAGTAAACATCACCCAATTTACTTAACTTTCAATTTCAATTCCATTTTCTCTCTTTCTTCCTTTATCTTTTTGGCTTTTCTCATCAATTTAGAATAGTATAATAATTTCCAATCATTTTTTTTACAGAAAAGACATAACTAACCTCTCTCCCCCTGTTGTTCTTTCTCCCCACTTCTACTTTACTCTCTTTCGCTGAAAATCTCTCTCAACGCAAATACTTTTGAACAGATATTTTTCAATCTGACATTATATATATTTTTCCAGTTGAAATGGGTTCCGTAGTTTCAGTCCATAAAGATCAAGAAACATCAAGAATCATGAAATACCAGTTACCAGAGAATTCTTCTGAAGCCAATGATGAGAATCTGTTAATTTCATCATCTGCCTTGGATTTCAAGTCTCAGAACTTCGGTATGAATTTACTTTTCTCATATCAAAATAATGCACTTCATTTATTTGTTTGTATGTCCCTGTGAGTGTTTGAATTGTGTGCTTAATTTTGCTTGTATGAATAAATACGATGATCTCTGTTTTTATGGATTTAATTATTGGCGTGATTTGAGTAAACCGGTTATGAGTTTATCCAGGAATATCAATATTATCGAACAAAACTGCATCCTTATTATAAAAATTTGGAGCTTTTATTGAGAGAAAAAGAGTGAAATTCCATTGTTCTTGATTATATAACTGACTAATAATCATGAATTATATGAATCCATGTTTTTGAAAATTTTGATTTTGTTTTGTGTTTGTGACATAACATAATGAGTTTGTTTTCTATCATTACAATCCAGCTAGTCAGTGCCTAAAACCTACCTAATAGTCATATGTGGGAACTGAAAGGTCGATTCTAGTTTGTGTTGTCGGTCGCCCGAAATGGTTCACTTGGATTATTGTATAACATAGTCTGTGATCATTTATATGACCAACAACAATTGGGATTGAAGAATTGGATTGCTTGTTCAAGATATCGAATATGCTTATGAATGGGTCTATGATTGAGTCACTAAGAACATAGAATTACTCAGTCTTGAAAGCAATTTTTCTCGGTTCATTTGAAAAACGTTTTTGGTCTTTTGCAGGTAGTAAAGAAGAGAATTTCTTTGATTCTCAAGCTTGGTTAGAATCAGATTGTGATGATGATTTCCGCAGTGTCAATGGAGGTAAGACCATCTCGTGTAATGTTCTATTTTTTTGCTTCTGATAATAATTTCATTGACGTTATTGTGTACTCATTGTATGCAGAGTTTACACCATCTCGCAACAGCGCTTCTGACCCTCAGAGCAATTCTATAGGAACTAAGGAACTCAGCGCTGAATCATCCCCAACTGACAAGAAAAAGAGACTATCAGAACTACTAAAAGAGAATCTTGTGGGTGATATCGATGTATCTAGATTAGATAAACAAAATACTTCCGACAAGGTAGAGTCTGCACAAGCCAATCTTGAACATATCGCTGCTCCAAGAACTCCAAGGCGATCTCCCTACATGTTTGGACTAAATTCTTTATGCAGTAGCGAAAAAAGTCCTAGACATCCTAAACCCGAGAAAGAGAAATCGGCTGCCAGTTCTGTACAATGTTGTCTGCCAAGTTATTTGATGACTAGCCGTAGCTTTAACGAAAGAAAAAAGAGATTGAGCCCTGAAAGAAATGGTCTAGCCGCCTAGTGTAACCATGTTCTTTTTGTGTGAAGTTTTGTGTGTAAGATAACGGATAATATACAAGTTTTAATTCTGTAACAAAGAAAGTGGAAAAGGTAAACTGGAAGATGCATAATGATACACTACAGAAACTGGGAACATTATATTTAAAATCTATGTATATACATGTGTGGTTTATGTGAACATCTAATTACATATGTGACAGGTTTTGCATGCGTCTACTACTCCATTCTAGTCAAGTATAGCAACATAATCAGCTTGAGTCATATAAAATCACCAATGCGGTTTTGAGGAAGCTTCCAAAATGACCCTGAGCTTAGTGTAGGTGTCTTTCGTACTGGCCTTGCCATGTTGTAGGACATCCTTTCCATACCAAGTACTGTATACTGCCTTCATTTTTTCTTTCGATAATGAAGTACTGCATTACAACCAAGACTTCCCATAAACATTCTTGGAAGTCCTCTTGCTCGGTTTTTCGCGCACAACCTATCGACATCATATTGGCTTTTTGTAGGTATCTTGGACCAAAATGAGTAAGGATAGTCTTACAAAATAAATCGGGTGGAATTTGATGTTGTTTAGGCCATACTGGTACACTCCAAATCCAAAGCCTTTTCCAAAGAGCAAGTACCGGATCGGCTATAGAATATCTCCTAAGAGTCGAACATAGGTTTTACGCCGGCCTGTCCAAGCCTTGCACCACTTGCACTACGGCAAGCAAAATACTTGACGCTACCAGCGTCGCGATTGTTTTGTTTTGGACCAGATGGACAAGAATCACCGTGTTACTTGGGATTACGAATTCTCGACCATTAATGCGGATATACTTACACCATGTCCTTGGTTGCGTGCTACGGTGTTTCCCCTTCACAATCCTGCCAACTGCAGCGCGACAGGGGGATTCCCCCCCTTCACAAACTGCAGGGGTTGCCTTTACGTGTTCGCTGATTGAGTTGTAAAGAAATTTATAGGAAATAAAGAAGAGGGGTTGTTAGTCTACATACCTGAAACCCACCTCTTCCACGCGTATCGCCGCCCTCCATGTCTGTCTTTCCAACGCCTGCTATGGTAAAAGATTTCAGTTTTTCAAGTCGTTCTTTACGCACTCGTCCCATGTTAGCTTGGTTGGCCTCTGCGTTGCATCCTTCCTTCAGCGCGCCGATGCGACCTACTCGCCTTTGGGGCATCAAAGGTCTTCGCTAGAGATGTCCAAATCAGCGCAGTCGATGTTGTGCGAGCATCTCCTTGATTGGCGCTACCATAAGTTTCTTACGTACATACTCATTCCTGATACGGTCATGCCTCGTATGTCCACATGACCACCTCAGCATCTGCATCTCGGTACTCTTCAGTCTCAAAGTGTCCCGACTGTTCATTGCCCAACATTCCGCACCATATAGCATGGCAGGCCATACTGGTACACTCATCATTGCAAAAACAACTCTATTATGGAGCCCCTTTTGGTACTTTTGGGTGTATATTTTCTCCGTGTAGTGACACTTTATCACTCATGCAAGCCTCAGGTTTTTAAACAGTGAATTCTTTTTTGACACATTAAAAAATACGAATTATTTTTAAATATATCGATGAAACGTTAGTTAGGAGGGGATTCATATTCAAAATACGAAGAAAGTTTATGCAATGTAACAAAAAAAAATATGAAGCCCCATTTCATACTTTGAGTATGAATCTCCTCCCCAACCAAAATATTTGGGTAGACCTTTATAGGAAGGAACAAAAAATACCTTTTGTTACTCTTACTGAGAAGATGGAAACTAGATAAACAAAATGGAGATGCATAAATATGTTTGAAGCTGCAAGATCAGTAATGATAAGGAATGTTACAAATGCTTTCCCAGTCCATCATATGAGCAGTTTCAAGCTACCTGATACCACTATTTAAATGATGAATTCAATTCAACAGAAATTCTGGAGAAATAAGAAGACTAATAAGGATAAGCATATCATCACATGGAGGAGTGTAAATAAACCCAAAGAAGAAGGGGGTTTGGGTTTCAGAGATCTTCATTTATTCAATGTGGCTCTTTTAACTAAATAAGCATGGAAGATGTGCACAGGTAATACTTCCATCTGTGCCAAATATTTACAAGAAAAATATTATTCAGATGAGGAGGTCTTTAATGCAAAAGGAAAAACAGTAATTCAACATGGTCTTGGAGAAGCATTAGTAGTGAATTAGAATTCATTAAAAGATACTGAAAAGACGAGGGTACCCAAATATACCTCAATCTAAAACTTTTCCACCTATAAGTCCTTTCTCCGAAAGTGATTGTCTATGGACTGGGTCGAGACAATACAACTAATCGGTTCACACTTCGTGTGATCGTCTATGGATACGAGATCGAGACAATACGACAACAAGATAACTTGTGTGATTGACTATGGATACAAGATCGATACAATACAACAACGAAGTATGTTTACTTGATAAAAGGTTCGGACTTAACCAAACACAATAGGATTACTATCAAGTAAATATGAATTAACGTTTGTGTATTTTACTTCTAATTATAATAAAAACAATTATAATTGCGGAAATAGAAAAGTAAAAGACACAACAAGATTTTGTTAATGAGGAAACCGCAAATGCAGAAAAACCACAGGACCTTGTCCGAGTGGAATACTCTCAGGATTAAGCCGTTATACAAAATCAAACCAATTTCGTATAGTTGAGACCAAGCAACTAAACCTATAGTTCACCTAGTTCCGTCTTTATTCCCACGCCTCCAACTTGTAATAAGTCACGTACCTGGAACAATTCCTTTGGTTCGTATCCAAACAGTAAAGGAACAACAAATCTGTTCGGTAACAACTCTTTTCAACCAAGTGATATGAGTTCGACAAAAGGCTCTTCCGTTTATCCCAATAAACTCCTTTGTCAGGTCCTTAGATCTATCTAATAACAAATACCAAAGTAACTGTCAAGATTTTGCAATCAATACTTTGAATCACAAAGAATTGTATTGATGCCGATCTACTCAAATAATCAATCCAATCTACCACATGGATAAACCAATTATAGTTGGATCCTCTTTAACCGAAACAAGTATTCTGCACACCAAAGATTATGAACCCAAATCAGAAATCTTCTTCGCCTTCAAATCTTCTTAGATCTTCAATAAACACCGCACACAATCAACTAGAATCTCTTGTGATCAATCACACAAGAACGGAGTGCAGTAACAATGGATTATCACAAGACGTCTTTAGATCTACAAACAGTCTAAAGATCCCAGTCAAACTTCGATCTAGTTTGAGTGAATCTTATATCGAAGAGAAGATTCTCAAGCATAAACAAACTAGGTGCAATCAAAGTTCAACAACCGTTAGTCAATCAAATCAATCGAAAGCTAATACTAAACCGCAATTATCTAGTTTCCCACCAACGGTACTAATAGATCTTCTCAATCCCAAAGAAGTCTTTAAACCGAGCATAAGAGATTTCGCCTAATTAGGTTACTTTCCTCTTCGAATAGGCGTCTCCACCAGTAACAACATAACTAGGTAGTTTTGCTAGCTCTGAGGATTAGTTTGCTCGAAATGCAAACTTTGATATTTATATACCAAGGAAGTTTGGACACCAAGGAATTTCCAAAACCGAAAATATTCACAAGATATGCAATATATTTCCAAATTCGGTTTCCATAATTACTGGGAATGCTTTGTCCAAATAATGACCGAAAACCTCTTAGAAAATCTCCAACTAGTAAATGCACATTTCTAATTGTTATTTTCTAAAGATATGCAAAACTAACAACCTTAATTAAAATATTCTTAATTTATTTTCGATCCGGGATTCTCCTTTAGATATTAAGGAATATCTTTGAACAATAAAAGATAAGCGTTACTGCACATGTTCAAAGTATGTCGACATCTTAACTTAGTAAATCATCTTTCATATTTACTATCTTGGAATCGATTTGCCACACTTCCAAACGAGTTTAGAATTGGTTCATCTGACTTCTAAGAACTATGTGATTGATTATCCTATCAAATCACCAATCATGGGTTTCACGGTTCTACCTCCATGTGGGTACTGGAATTAGTCACATTAGCTTTCCAAAATTCAGTTGACTAGGTACTAGGATCGGTTCCCACATATATATGGTATCTAACTTGTATTTGTTGCACATGTCCATAGGATCGGTTCCCAATATCTAAAAACGTGTTGCACATGTACATAGGATCGGTTCCCAATATCTAAAAACTTGTTGGACCTCTTACAAGGATCGATTCCCCTTTTGCGATCGGTTGCACCTCTTACTAGGATCGGTTCCCTTTGCCTAGAGTTGGTCATACCAATTATAACAAATCGATCATACCATCTCGGGTGATTACTTAAGATCGGTTTCACTAATAAAAGTCATACCAATACAAAAGTCGGGCCTTGTGAATAGTTTTACCAAGAACATAAACAAGTCATGAGCGGTTATACTAATCACACATATTGGTAGTTCAAAAGATATGCAATGAATAACAATACCAATAAGCTTAGCGATTTCCTTTCGATTCACAAAAAAGTTCATGAATTTACTTCCTTTAAACGAATGTAAAACATTGTTTCCTAGGATGAAATCTTCACCTCATACCCATACATAATCACAATAGCATTCAAACGATTATGTCGATGTTTTATATACGAAGTTCAAAAGATAAGTGTTATACTTTGTATTGTATTCCTTAATACTACGTCTAACTAGAGTATAATCATTCATATCTTCAGTTATGTTTTCAATATGCACGACTTGAAAGATACGTTAGGGAATGAAACACCAAGTCAAATATTACTAACCTCAAGTGGAAGGATGATGTTGTCGTTTTAGCTCCTTACTTCTTCAAGTCTTCACGTAATACTTGTAATGTCTCATATCTTAATACTTTCAAGATAACCTATACGAAGTTGACTCTAGTACATAATCAAGCGACTCTTTAAATGAGTTTTGGTTCACTAAAATATGACAACCAAACTTGACATACCAACGCGGTGGGTTCAACCGATCTATGCTCTACGATACTGTTGTTGGAGTGTTGGTAATGGGCACAAAATTTTGATCCGGGAAACACGGATAGATTATGGATCTACAAGGACTACGAGAACCTAAAAATTGAGTAACAGTTCACTCCAACTATAAGTATGTGCATCAACTATTTTCTCAGGATACATGTACTTGGGATTATCATCTTATCTTCTTCATGTTCGAATCTACGACAGCAAGGTTAATTGTGAATATCTCAATTCATCACCACCGTGAGGACAGAATGGTCTGGACCCTTGAAAGAAATGGTATTTTCTCTGTAAAATCAGCGTATAGGAAAATGTTTGAGGAGAAGAATTTAAATCACTCGGTGGGACTAGAACGCAGGGTATATTCAAAAACTCGAAACGCCTCCGGCTCCTAGAATCAATCGGTTTTTGTGGAAATGTGTCAAAGATGTACTGCCTACAAGAGATAAACTTTTTCATGTTATTCAGGATGGAGATATGAGCTGTCCCTTTTGTGCTCAAGTTGCTGAGACTGCGGCTCACATCATTTTAGAGTGCCACTTCTCTAAGAAAGTTTGGTTTTCTACTCTAGGTATTCACATACAACACGGCAGTAACTCACAAGAATGGTTTTGTAGTTGGTTGGACAAATTACTAGCCAATCAGATTAAAGAGGAGGAAGTCTGCAAGATAGCTATAGTTGCATGGTGTATATGGACATAAATATGCGACAAAGTCTTCAAAGTTAGCAATTCAACACTGGACAAAATCATCCTCCGTCACGAAGAAGGAGATATCCGAATTTGAAACTAAGCCTTCTTCTTCTCGTGCTCCTTCTTCTTTTTACCGGTCTCGAGTTAATCTTCATTGGTGTCCTCCTCTAAGAGGAACTTATAAAATTAATTCAAACGGTTCATTCCTTAATGCTAATAAACTGAGGTATATAACTAACCATACGTGATTTTGGTACTCTCACAGGCTCAAAAAATGTATCTATTTAGCGGCCTACATTGGGTCAAGAATACGCGAGTGTAGAGAATTATGGGAGGCAACTCTGGGCTAAAAAACTAAATTTGCGAGGAAGGTGGGTTTGAATTAGACTCAAGACTCATTGGTCAATGCTATGACCAAAGACTATTTCAAAACAGATCGAGAATCGGGAACATGGTTTTAGAATTAAGAATTTATTTCGTAGCTTTAATTTTTGGCAATGTTCATATGTGCCTAAAGAGAAGAATAAGATAACAGATATTCACAAAATTTGCTATAATAGATAGAATAAGTGGTGTCTAGTGATTAACCCCTCCCGGTTGTATCATAGATCAACTACAAGAGGATAAAATTATGTAAAATTATGCATGGGATTGAGGAAGTTGTGATTGGGCTCAAAAGCTAAAGTTGGAAAAAGTGCATTTGACTCGACGCAAAGATGGTAGTGGATGCTCGTCAATAGTAATGCTTCAATAGATTGTGAGTTACTCAACATGATTAAATATATTCAAATGCTTTTTTAGTAGTCTTACCTCTTGGAAGTGTTATTACAATCCAAAAAAAGAGCAATAAAGTAACGGATATCCTCTAGGCTAGCTAGAGAAGATGGTTTATCTTTATCCCGGTCCAACTCTTCTCCGTTGAGATTAGGACACAACTTTATGAAGATAGTACTCATGTACTGAACTAATTTTCTCTTTAATAAATTATCTTTCGTTTCAAAAATATTTTTTTATGTAAACACTACTTCTTAATAAATTCAATCTCCAATTTTTTAAAAAACTCGATCTCCTATGTACGACTCTCTCTCTCATATTCAAATTCGCGAACCTCTTTACCGCCCTGGGAAAAAACACTTCACCGTTGACACTGGAATACCTATCAATACCACCTAATTGAGCCATTTTTCACCATCGTGAAATAAAACTAGCCGTAAAAATGATCGGTTCAAAACTGAAAAACAAACAATTTTCGTTTGAGAATACATTTGGTACCCATGCTCCCAACTGAACATAAATCTTTTTACCATAAATAAACCCACCAAAATCCATTATTGAATCCATGCCATAGTTCCCGTAATCCTAGTGAGAGAAGGTAAAATCCTAATTGTGTTCTCAACTTTCTCTATGAGCATCAAGAACAATTGAAACCACATTCGGACACCGAATAGATAAAAAATACCTTAAAATTACAAACTTATTCTCAAATACTATGTATATAAGACACCCAAATTGACCAAGGAAGACATCAAGTTACAAAGTTACCAAGACATCAAAAACCACTAAGATACTCAACACGTTGAGATCCAAATTCTTGTTCGCTTATAGAAGAAAATTCATATCCAGAGAATTTCGATCCAATCTACTAGATCTAGCTATCTCTCTTTATTTTGTTTATTTTTAAGGAACAAACATCTCAATATTTTGTTCCTACTGCTCTCTTCGAGATATCGTTTATTATTTTATAAACCTCTTTGTTTTCTATTTTCATTTAATTTTACCTGATTTAGCTATTTTATTTTCTTCTTACCATACCATTTGTTTTCAAA
>JAJJWW010001458.1:0-14248 GCA_023531295.1 Papaver armeniacum | reverse complement strand
TGATAGGTGTAGAATACACCTAATTTACTATCTAGTAGTTTATGCTTTCTTTGCTATTTTTCTTGTAAATTATGTATTTTACGCTTGTTTTGAGTTTTATAGCTACTTTGAGTCGCACGGAGGAAAAGAAGAAGAAATAACCCTATTTGAGCCAAAAGGGTAAAATTGTCATTTCACCAAGGAGGGAATACTATACTGAGCCCAGGCAAGTTAAGGGGTGACTCAAATTCTCAAGGAAGGACAATAACAGTTAAGGGAGGTCAAAGAGGTGTCCCTTATCCAAAAGAAGGAGTGAACTCGACCCATACCCAAGCCCACATGTCGACCCTAACCTAAGCCCATCCATCCATACCCTAACCACACCCGCTCCACACCCGCATTCCTGATCCGCACTCCAAATGATATAACCCTATCCTAATTATTTCTCAATCATTTCCATTCAATTCACCTCACCAAACTAAAAGCAAATGCATGACCTGCTAAAAACGAGAGAAGATCGATGATGGGTCTGTGACTCGATGATCTGCAGGCGTATGTGGTTGATGTCGTGATTGAGATGGTGGTGAGAGGAGATCAAGAACTGAAAGTGAGCAAGAGAAAGAAGATCGAAACCCGTAAATTAGGGTTCGATGTTGTATGAGAGATGAATTAACGAGTGGGTGTGACAGATGCGGGTGCTGAATTTGTGTTTAAATTGATTGAGGAGATGAAGAAGAACAACGGGTTTTGAGCAGAGTGAGATTGTTCTTGAGTTCGATGATTGAAATCAAAGCAACTTATAGCTGATAGATGCAATGAAATGTTAATGCTGCTCAAAGGGATTTGATAACGACCGGGAATTGTCAGGTGGTGAATGGGTTCGATCAGACAACGGGTTCGATTTAAGATTGAAGCAAGTTGGGATTGGTACTGTCTGAAGTTGCAGGATGGGTTTGAGAAGATAAGAGACCTCAGAGATGAAGAGCTGTGAACAAAGGGCTGGCATTGCAGTGTAAAAGGTTATGTGCAAAAATTGGAGTGACTATGTTGCGGTGCAAATGGGTATGAAACTGGTAGGACTTTGTGGATTGATACAAATGTTGGTTCTCGAGCAAAATGTGTTGCCAATGATAGGCTCGTGATAACTTGAACTTGAATAGTTCAAAGTGAGGCTAGGTAGAATGGGTCTGTGGATCGATTCGAGAAGGGGAACTTCTTATTTGTGAATGAATGGCCCGGCAAGAGTGGAAGGATTTGATGGAATGAATGGCTGCTCTGATGGTGTTATGGAATGGCATGATGTGGCATTACAGGCGTAGTTGGAGTTAGTGATGGTCTAGTTGCGGTTGGGTTGTTGAAGGTGGCATCGCAATGTGGCGGATGTTAACTGGGAATGGATTTTTGTCACTTGAACTTGATACGAAGCTAAGCTAGGCAGCCGTGGTGCTTGTGATGTGTATGGTGATTGTCATGGGTCGGATGGCGAGAATGCAAGAAGAAGCAATGATGTGGAGCTATACAATGAGGTCAGAGTTGCGACAATTAAGAATTGTAGGAATGATTGGAATGAAGGACTCAAATTGGCAGTTGTAGTGGCGGTGCAATTATGCTAGTAAATGGCCTGGCAAGCCATCGGGATATGGAACACAGAGTATGGCCATCATGGTGGAAGAAGCACAATGATTGGGCTACACAAGATCTCGCCTCGTGGTAATGGCCTAGCCGGATTCAAGATCGGCGAATCAACTCGAAATCGGCGATTCAACTCGATCCACTCGGGTTGGACTCACCTGATTAAGGCCACTCAAACATCGACTCATACAAACTCCCTCATCTCGACTTGACCCTTGACTGACGGCTGACCGATCACTGACCTATTTGACCGTTAGTCCTAACGAGGACCGGATTTTAATATTCCGTCGAATATTCTCTCGACGGAGAAATTTCCAGTGGCCGGCGGTGACGTTTTCCGGCCAAATTCCGCCACAATCCCGCTTTTCCCGAGCAAAATTCCGAACTTTCTATGGACCTCTCTCATGGGTGTGAAGACTTGGGCTAGGAATTGGATGGAGAATTGGACTCAAATTTGGAAAGAGAAGGTGGAAGAGTTGAGAAAAGCTTGATTTGGAAATTGAATTGCAAAAGGAAAAGGATTCTAATCCTTGGAAGATTTGGAGAATATTGAAGCCTATAAATAGAGAAGTTTTCTACAACTTCTAGACATCTTTCTCACACACATCTTTTTACACACCTTTCTACACACACAATTCTTTTCTTTTCTTATTCTTCGTGTGAACTCTTTTAACATGAGTAGTTAATTTTATTGATTGAGGATGAATTCCTAGTTCTTAACATATGATTTAAGTTTTTGTTTTCAAATTCTATCTTGAAGTTTTTCACATAATTATCGTTTTGTTTTTACTAATAGGAGTGATCTTAAAGACATTCATGATTGATTGATAGATTGTTTGGGTGGCCAACTAAATTGATTTGTTAATTCGATCTAAAGCTAGTGAAAGTTAGGGGATAAGTAATCGTTTCTTGACTCTTTACATAAGTAGCAAACACTAGAGACCTTGCGGAGGGATTCCGTGGAGCAATTGTGTGTAGAAACAACGTTAGCAAGTAGACCTTGAGCTAAGAGTCTAACTACTAATATCAACCTAAGAAATTCACAAAACTTAATGCATGAGCCAAGTTACATCTAGGTTGAGCTAATTCTAGATGGCTTGGTGATTAGAATCCTGATGAGTCGAGAACTTCCGTGTCCTATGATACAAGGGATTTAGGGGTTTAGCACCGAGCTAGCTGCTTTACCTACGGTTGGTGATAATTTGTGACTAATAACAAGTAGGAAAGAACATAACTTGATTCATTGTTTCGTAACGAAGAAGGATTCCTTGATCTTGTCTCTCTTATTGCTTTCAACTTTACCTTTTAATTGTTTTGTTTATTTTCTTTTGCTTTTTACACCCCCTTTTTGTGACAATTTTTACAACTAGAATCTCGTGCTCCTCGTGGGATCGACCTTGACTACCCTATATTACTTGTTAATTAGGTAGTAAAGTATTAATTAATTTGTTGTGGTTACGACACGCATCAAATTTTGGCGCCGTTGCCGGGGAGCAGCGGATGATTTTAGTTGTTTTTATTTTCTTTTTGCTTTATTCTTGCTTTGTTGGATTCTATTCCGTATCTAACTTGGTTTTTGAATCTTATTTCAGGTGCCATGTATGGTGGACGAGAGCAAGCATATTACAACAATCAATACGGTTTTCAACCTCAACATTATGACAACTTCCAACCATCCTTAGATACAATCAAAACCAATATTTTGGCTATGATAAATTTCCTACGTAACCTTATAGATATTCTCATACATATCAACAACCTTATGACGGGTATGTAAGTGGACAAACACACGGATGGAAGGATAGTTATGCATCTAACAATTTGTTTTCTAGTAATGTGCGACAGAGAATTTGGAATATACTCCTTCATCGTGTTTTTCCTTCACTTTTTCCAAAAGAGGAGATACGCCTAGAAACTCTATCAACGGGTGGTAAGCGTGTGAACGTCAGGAAACTTGCACAGAAATTATACAAATTGGAAGATGATGGAGACTCGGAAGAGCTTGTCGCAGAAATTAGTAGGACCATTCATATGGAACTTAAACGACGTCTAGATAAAGGTAATGAAACCGATGAAGATTCTTATTATGGTGAGTCCGAAAATGAAGATGATTGTGTTGAAAAGGACCAACCTTTGGAGACTTTTGATGACGCTAGTGTAGATTACTCGAGCCTTGATCTTAATAATGATCAATCACCTATTCAAAAGGAAGAGCTTGAGGGAGATGCATTTATTGCTTGGCAAAATTTTCTTAAGGAAAGATGGGAGTCCGCGGAAGTGTATGAGTGTTCCGACAATGAGGAAGTTATTCCAACTCCGGATCATAATAACGATCCTTCACCTATTCAAAAGGAGGAGATTGGGTGTGACTTACCTATTGTTGTAAACCTAAGTAACACCCGCACAAGAAGATTTTATAATCTATACCGATGATAATCACTTTAGTGAATGGCCCGATTCCGATGATGAGAATGTTGAAGAGATGATACTAGAGGATGAAACCACATTCATTGATTTTGTGGAAGACCCAATTGAACTTGCTAATGATTATGATGATACCGAGACTATGGTTAAGGTAGAAAACGATGAAGAATGGTTGCAAGGTTTAATAGAGGACCACGATATACAAGAGGTAAGTAATTCACTTGAATTTTTTAAGGATGAAGAGGATTCTATAATACAAGAATTTTTGAAAGGTTTGTCTAACCCTTTGCCTATTGATTCTTCTCCTTTACCTCTTATTGGTTTGAATGTATGTGCTTCGAAAGTATTTTTGGATGATTTTGTTTCTAGATATCCACCATTGGAAACACTTGATGCTACCACTATGCAGGTTTGCCAAGAGGAAACCATGGAAGTTCCCAACTTCTATGTTCTTTATACACTTCCAAGTGTGGACGAGAATAAGTGTGGGGGAAATTTCTATCGAGCGATAATTTCACTATTGTTTTCTTGTGCTAATATTTGTATGGAGTTATTGTTTGCAAAACAGGTATTATGGGTGGATCCTCAAATTTTCAGATTGTTAGTATATGAGGAATGGATTTTGCAAGAGCTAAGTCGGGCCGTCGACTTTAAAACAAGCGCTTAATGGGAGGCAACCCATCGGTTTTGTATTTCTTATCCTTTTGCTTTTTGTTTTTTCTTTTTCTTGTTTCTTATCATGTTAAAATTTCCCACCTTGACTTTACTAGGAGGATTCAATTACATTGAGGACAATGTAAGGTTTAAGTGTGGGGGAGTGGTTAAGCATGTTTTTAAAACAAAAATTACAAAAAAATGAAAAAATTTAAAAAAGAAAAAAAAAGTTTTACATAAAAATTCCAACTTTTAAAGATTTTAGAGTCACTAGCATACTTCTAGGTATGTTTACATAGAGATTTTGACCGACATAATTGAACTTGGAAATGTTAGAGAACTACATTCGGATTTCTTGTTTGTTTGAGTGTTAAATAATGGATTTAATCATGCCGGTGATGCGAATTTGGTGCAGGGAGAATTGCGTTATTAGAGTTGCTGATCAATCATTAGTGGAGACTACCCGTATTCACATCATGAGAGGCACCGACCAGAAATTTTTCCATATACTAAAGAGCTTCTTTTGAGTGTGTGTCACCGTACGTTAATTCCGGGTAGAATGGTGAGCTACCCAACCTCCCACCACTAAAAGCACTACTCTTTGATCTCTTGAGTGCTAATTTTGTCAATCATGAGGGTGACGTCCATAGATGAAAGCTTCCTTCTTGTAGTTCGATTTGCAGTTAGCACCATTCTCTCTCTCGACAACAACGGATCCATAGAAACACTCTCATCATCAACAAGGAGCGACATCAAAATCTACAAGGAAAGTTGGAAAAGTTTAAGGTTTACAAGCAACGGAACGAGAAAAAGAGCAAATTTTAAATTCAAGTAAAAGCAACATACAAAAGAGCGGATTTTTACATATATGTTGAAGACTTACAATGCAATGAGGTAATTTTACATACAAGTATGAAGACTTATTCATGAAAGCGAAGAAAATTAAAAGGTGAGAATTTTTGAAGTTTATGATTTCACGTTGTGAAGAATCAAGCGGTAAAATACTTCTCCCACGGCCATGGTTTATTTTTTGTATTTAATTTCTCTTGTTATTATCAAAAAAAAAAAAAAAAAAAAAAAAAAAAAAATTGAAAAAAAAAAGAAAAAAAAAAGAGAGAAAAACAAGAGAAATATTAATAAGCCGTGGGGAAGGAAAATTTATAAGGAAGTTTCAAGCGACAAGGATATTTAAGGTAAAAAGGGTTACAAATTGTTAAGGATTTATGAAATTCAAGGGTTTATCATCAATAGTTGAAACCGAGGAACGAAGAAGATCAAGATAAGGAGCGGAAGACGTTTCTTTTGGATGCCGTGAGAGTGGTGTTATCTTAATTAGCGATCGGATGTGAAGGTAAGTAAGTAATCTCATCCTCAATATAAATGGTTGATTTCCTTTCTTAGAGATCGTCAGAAAAATGGTTTTTCAAAATATTAAAAGATGTGGGTTTTTCAAAATTTCGGAAGTTGTCCTTCCCACCATTCAACGTGTCGCAGATTCTCTCTTCATTCCTACCCGCACATGTGAGAACCATAAAAGCTGTCTTTTTGAGTGCAATTATCATAAAATCCATTTTGGTGAGGCAGAAGTCGAGGCGAAATGCTTATTGATCGTTTCTTGAACACGCATTCTCTCATTATGGTGTGGTTATTTCTCACTCAACATTTAAGAACGAGAATATGTTCTTTAGTATTTCTAACTTCTTATTACTAGCATGCAGAAACTCTATGTCCTCATAGCTCTTTGGATGCTTGTGACGCTTGAACGCTTTGAAGTTGTGAGTTTTAGTTTGATTTGCTCGAGGACTAGCAAAGTCTAAGTGTGGGGAATTTGATAGGTGTAGAATACACCTAATTTACTATCTAGTAGTTTATGCTTTCTTTGCTATTTTCTTGTAAATTATGTATTTTACGCTTGTTTTGAGTTTTATAGCTACTTTGGAGTCGCACGGAGGAAAAGAAGAAGAAATAACCCTATTTGAGCCAAAAGGGTAAAATTGTCATTTCACCAAGGAGGGAATACTATACGGAGCCCAGTAGGAAGTTAAGGGGTGACTCAAATTACGAAGGAAGGACAATAACAGTTAAGGGGAGGTCAAAGAGGTGTCCCTTATCCAAAAGAAGGGAGTGAACTCTGACCCATACCCAAGCCCACATGTCTGACCCTAACCTAAGCCCATCCATCCATACCCTAACCACACCCCCGCTCCACACCGTGCCGGATCCGACCAGTGATATAACCCTATCCTAATTATTTCTCAATCATTTCCATTCAATTCACCTCACCTGAAACTAAAAGCAGCCATGACTGCTAAAAACTGAGAGAAGATCGATGATGGGTCGGTGAGTGATGATTCAGAGAAGCAGATGTGGTTGATGTCGTGATTGAGATGGTGGTGAGAGGAGATCAAGAACTGAAAGTGAGCAGCAGAAAAGAAGATCGAAACCCAGAAATTAGGGTTCGATGTTGTATGAGAGATGAATTAACAGAGTGGGTGTGACAGATGCGGGTGCTGAATTTGTGTTTAAATTGATTAAGGAGATGAAGAAGAACAACGGGTTTTGAGCAGAGTGAGATTGTTCTTGAGTTCGATGATTGAAATCAAAGCAACTTATAGCTGATAGATGCAATGAAATGTTAATGCTGCTCAAAGGGATTTGATAACGACTGGGAATTGGTTGTGGTGGTGAATGGGTTCGATCAGACAACGGGTTCGATTTAAGATTGAAGCAAGTTGGGATTGAATGCCGTCCTAAGTTGCAGGATGGGTTTGAGAAGATAAGAGACCTCAGAGATGAAGAGCTGTGAACAAAGGGCTGGCATTGCAGTGTAAAAGGTTATGTGCAGCTGGAGTGACTATGTTGCAGGCAAATGGGTATGAAACTGGTAGGACTTTTGTGGATTGATACAAATGTTGGTTCTGAGCAAAATGTGTTGCCAATGATAGGCTCTGGTGATAACTTGAACTTGAATAGTTCAGTGAGGCTAGGTAGAATGGGTCTGTGACTGATTCAGAGAAGGGGAACTTCTTATTTGTGAATGAATGGCCTGGCAAGAGTGGAAGGATTTGATGGAATGAATGGCTGCTCTGATGGTGTTATGGAATGGCATGATGTGGCATTACAGGGCAGAGTTGGAGTTAGTGATGGTCTAGTTGCGGTTGGGTTGTTGAAGGTGGCACTGCAATGTGGCAGATGTTAATCTGGGGGAATGGATTTTTGTTGCTGAACTTGATATGAAGCTAAGCTAGGCAGTGGTGGTGCTTGTGATGTGTATGGTGATTGTCATGGGCTGGATGGCAGAGAATGCAAGAAGAAGCAATGATGTGGAGCTATACAATGAGGCTGTAGTTGCAGCCAATTAAGAATTGTAGGAATGATTGGAATGAAGGACTGAAATTGCAGGTTGTAGTGGCAGTGCAATTATGCTAGTAAATGGCACAGCAAGCCATTGGGATATGGAATGCAGTATGGCCATCATGGTCGGAAGAAGCACAATGATTGGGCTACACAAAGATCCGGCTTTGTGCAATGGCCTAAAAGGCTGGATTCGGATCTTTGGCGAATCAACTCGAAATCGGCGATTCAACTCGATCCAGCTCAGTGACTCAGCTGATTAAGGCCACTCAGTGACTGACTCATAGCTGACTCCCTCATCGACTTGACCCTTTGACTGACGGTTGACTGACGGTTGACCTATTTGACCGTTAGTCCTAACGGAGGACCGGACGGAATATTCCGTCGAATATTCTCTCGAGGAGAAATTTCCAGTGGCCGAGGCGGTGACGTTTTCCGGCCAAATTCCGGCCACAATCCCGGTTTTCCGGCGAGCAAAATTCCAGAACTTTCTATGGACCTCTCTCATGGGTGTGAAGACTTGGGCTAGGAATGGATGGAGAATTGGACTCAAATTTGGAAAGAGAGGTGGAAGAGTTGAGAAAAGCTTGATTTGGAAATTGAATTGCAAAAGGAAAAGGATTCTAATCCTTGGAAGATTTGGAGAATATTGAAGCCTATAAATAGAGAAGTTTTCTACAACTTCTAGACATCTTTCTCTACACACATCTTTTACACACCTTTCTACACACACAATTCTTTTCTTTTCTTATTCTTCGTGTGAACTCTTTTAACATGAGTAGTTAATTTTATTGATTGAGGATGAATTCCTAGTTCTTAACATATGATTTAAGTTTTTGTTTTCAAATTCTATCTTGAAGTTTTTCACATAATTATCGTTTGTTTTTACTAATAGGAGTGATCTTAAAGACATTCATGATTGATTGATAGATTGTTTGGGTGGCCAACTAAATTGATTTGTTAATTCGATCTAAAGCTAGTGAAAGTTAGGGGATAAGTAATCGTTTCTTGACTCTTTACATAAGTAGCAAACACGAGACCTTGCGGAGGGATTCCGTGGAGCAATTGTGTGTAGAAACAACGTTAGCAAGTAGACCTTGAGCTAAGAGTCTAACTACTAATATCAACCTAAGAAATTCACAAAACTTAATGCATGAGCCAAGTTACATCTAGGTTGAGCTAATTCTAGATGGCTTGGTGATTAGAATCCGGTAGTCGAGAACTTCCGTGTCCGGTGATACAAGGGATTTAGGGGTTTAGCACTGAGCTAGCTGCTTTACCTACGGTTGGTGATAATTTGTGACTAATAACAAGTAGGAAAGAACATAACTTGATTCATTGTTTCGTAACGAAGAAGGATTCCTTGATCTTGTCTCTCTTATTGCTTTCAACTTTACCTTTTAATTGTTTTGTTTATTTTCTTTTGCTTTTTACACCCCCTTTTTGTGACAATTTTTACAACTAGAATCTCGTGCTCCTCGTGGGATCGACCTTGACTACCCTATATTACTTGTTAATTAGGTAGTAAAGTATTAATTAATTTGTTGTGGTTACGACACGCATCAGGAATCGCGAGACTTTGCAGAGGGACTTTTTTAAGCAATTGCAAGTGAAGACAACATCAGCAAGTGTACCTTGATCTAAGAGTTTTACAACTGGGATCAACCTAACTTCACAAAGCTTGAAATGTTCGATTGGGTTAAACCTTGAGTGATTTACTACTTGTTGGTTCAGATGAATAAAATCTGATAGTCGAGAAATTTTGTATCCATTGATAAAAGGAGTTTTGGGTATAACACTGATCTAGTTGTTACTCTACGGTTGGTGATGAATGGTTCTAATAAAAGATAAATAAGTATACTAATTGAGTCGACGTTTGGTGACGGTGAATGTTTCCTTAACCATCTCTTTTTTCTTATTTTTTATTATCTTTTTAGTAAATTCATAAACCAATCCCCTTTAGTTTTTTATTTATTTATTCTAGTTTTGTTAATCCAAATAACTTATCAATTACACAGCTTTCCGTGGGAACGATCCTTACTGCCACTATATTACTAGTTAATTAGTGGAATCGAGTAATTTGTTGCACTTAAGACACGCGTCATATATACAATAAAACACTTCCATAATTAAGTTGAAAATGTTCCAATCAAACTAGTTTATCCAAAATCAAATAAGATTAAAAAAAAAAAAAAAAACGATGATGCATGTATTTCTCTTCTACTTCTGTAGTTGTCCATGCAATTTTATTCTCAAATTCATAAAGACCTTCAAGCCAGTCACCTGTACATTGAATTGTCATCAAAACAGTGGGAATCTTTGTAACTTTCTTGTAATGATTAAGTTTACTTTATATCTACGAGCATGATGTGTCTATGTTACTTTTGAGCATGTTTATGTGCAATTGAATGGGTATGTTGCCTGATATAGGAAAGTTCATTATGTCGACATAGCGAGTAATTTGAACACGTGTAAAATCCTATTTTTTTTATTGTTCAAAGATATACCTTGATACTCAAGGTGAGATCCCAAACCGGAATGTTTGAGAATCTTCTTTTGAGATTTTCAAATTTATATGTTTTATTTTTCCAGCAAGTAAAACATATCTTTGGAAGATATATTAGTAAAGTATACTAATTTGCTTGCTAATATTGAGTTTTCATCCATGAGGGATTTCGGTATAACAGTTGGATATTAGTTGCAATTATACAAAACTGAATATTGGTGCTTATTGCATATCTTAGAATATGTTCATTTATGGAGATTCCTTAGTGTTCAATATACCTTAGTCTATAAATAATGAAGTTTATTCGTCTTACAAACTCATCGTGACGCAGGCACTTCATTCTCAGAAGTCAACTGCGGTAGCCGGCTAATAATAATACCTGCAATACTATCTTGGGAGGAGAGTAACCTAATTAGGCGAAATCTCTTACATCCGCTAGTTTAAAGACTTCTACGGGATCAAGAAGCATCTAGATAGTACCATTGGTGGAAACTAGAATTTGTATTTGTTAAAGCATTGCTCGGTTGAACCCACAAGTTTTGTTATCTCAAGCTTGTTGTCAATGTTAGGTGATCAAACTATATCTTGATTTCTAGTCTACTAAGTCAAGTTTCAGATAAGTTAGAATTGTAGTTGATATCGAGAGATGACCCCGAAGACCGAAAATCGACGAATACATTTGGAGAACTTTTTTGTATCGGGTATGTGAAGAGTGAACCATTCTATTTTACTCATGATACCATCATTCTATCTATTGAGACTATGTCGTATGACTTATAGTAGATTTACAAAGAACATATTTCGAGTCAAGCTTGTCTTGTGAAAAATCTCGAAATATAATTTAGCTTATTACATGTTCATAGGTCCTTAACAATATAAGTTCTATGAATTAATTTGTGGATCAATTGAAAATTGCTCATGCAAATGATTATATCACTTGGGAATATTTCAAACATCATAAGAGAGAAATATGAACTTACTGAAATTTCTACTCAGGGTAGGTTGGCGAACCAGTTCGCAAACCATAAATATCTGAGATATATAAATACAGGAAGTTCCTAGCAACCGCTTCAAAACCGCAAGTTCGCTTGGTGCAGTTCACGAACCGGTTGGTGAACCGTGGTGAACTGATTTTATAAGTTGGATAAATTGGCTAGCAAGTGGCAAACCCAGTTCATGAATTGTGGTCAAATGAGTTCGGTAGTCTAGTATGGTTGGTGAACTCGGTTCACGAACCGTAGCACCCTGACTCGTGAAAAAACCATACGATTGGCGAACCGTTGTACCAACTGTCTTGACAATGTTGAGCAGATGCTTAAAGACTTATTATTTTAATATGTTTAGCACTGCTTGAACTCTCTTAAACACTTCTAAGACTTCATCGATCACTTAAACACTTATGTGTGTTAACTGTGCTTATTTTCATAGGTGTTTAAATGAACATCAAATAGCTTTTAGTTCTTTGGCTAAGTTTCCAAACCGAACAACCATTATACACGGTTCAGTAACTGATGTGTTGAAAAAGTGGTAAAAAGGAGTTCGATTCTCAAACTTGTTAAGATTTGATTTAAGTCCTAGTTTTAAATTTAACTAGCAAATATATACAAGGTGATAATAATATAGAGAGAATGGGACTCAGTTTCACTATTTTTGTGGATTAGACATTAACTCTAGTCATTTATAGCTCAAACAAAAGAAATATTAACTTTAATTCTTTGCCAAAGTAGATTTCATAAAATATTAGTTGTAGATTATAAGCATGGTGCATCGAAAGTACGTAAGACTAAGCGTAATCCATCAAGTAAACTCACAAGTAATTAAAAGAAATCATAAATCAGTGAAAATCGGTGCAAAAAGTAATAAAAGAATTAATTAAATTACCACAAGGATGAAATCCAGCTTCCTCCATTGTCCCAGTGTTATGGTTTAGCTCTCCATTATTATTACAAATAATGAGAAAATAAATAAAAGAATATCCTAAAATCAAGCTCGGCTCCCGACTCTGAAACCGACTCCCCTCCTCTGTTTGACGCGCACACGTACATACGATTTTAGTGAAGCTGTTTCTTGAATTTATTTGTGTCCTTACGTCACGATCACGCCACAATCATGTTACAAACCAATAGCAGTGTGCCATGTTACCATTTCCAACACATTTCTTCCCAAAAATAAGCGTCAAAAAATGACAATTCATGTGCTAATCCAAGTAACAAATGACGACGACATCATGAGAGAAAATAATCTTCTTAATCTTCTGACCATATGTATCATAGTCTAATAGCTTTTAAACTTGCAACATTCTTGTCCAATAATACACCTTGTACGCGTTGGAAATTCTCAAAATGAAAACAAAATCTAATTAAGTTAACCTGGCTAAATTGGGCCTATGCCCATTAATTTGGGCCTACGACTATATGACAAAAAAGGTCATTGAAAAGTAAAAAAATCACCCCTTATCCAATTATTTTAAAAAATGGCTAATTTACTCCTTGATTAATTAGCGTTAATCGGGTGATTAATTGATGTTTAATCAAATTAAACTAAAAATTAACTAATCTTGATTCTTCATCAAAACGTGAAAAAAAATATTCTTTTTTAAAAAATCAAACCAGAATCGGTATATGGTTGTGCTCTCATAAACCTATTCTGGGTTAATTTTTTCAATTCACAAGAAAAAACCAGAATCGGTTTTTACAAATGTACACAAAAAACCGATTATGGGAAAGAAAAAAAATCAAACATAATTTAAATCATACTCGATCTGAAAATGAGTATGATTTCATACTCTATTTCAGTTCGCGTATAAATTCATATACTCATTTTGAGATCGAGTATGAAATCATACTCGTTTTGAAATTGTGTAAAATCATACTCATACTCATTTTCAATTTAGGTATAACTTGGAATCGGTTTACCACGATACACACATAAAAACCGATTATTGACATTTACGCAACGAGAATCGGTTTATAAAAGTGCTCATGTAATCCGATTCTAACAAAAAAAAAGATACAGAAAAATTGTGAATTTTTTCTTACAACAATCGGTTTACTCAACACACATATAAAATCCGATTCTAGCATTATATATCAATAATCGGTTTTTATAAGTGCTAATGTAATCCGATTATGGGCTAATGGATTATGAATTCAAATGGTAGACAATCGGAGCTATGTGGACATTAACATTGACCGATTCTCGGTTCAAATTTCTCGAACCACAAAACATATCTAGGACAATCGGTCTTTGTGGGCATGAACATAAATCTTTTCTATTTGCAATCGGATCACAAGTACATTAACGTTAACCGATTCTGGTGAACCCTTTAAAAGTTTGATTTCAAAATTTTCAATTTTGAGCGATTGCATGTTGCTAAAACCTAGTTTAGATTGAGAAGAAGAATCAGTTGAAGTGGAGATGAAAATAAATTTAATTTTGATTTTGATTTTAGTTTTTAGTTTTTAGTTTTTAATTTTATGATTTTAGGTTTATGATTTTGATTTTGATTTTGATTTTGGTTTTTAATTTTATGATTTTGATTTTATTTTTTGATTTTATGATTAGGATTTAATGGGGACACATTTGTAGTATTGGTATTTGATAAAGGGTGAGTTGGTGGTTTCATCTCTTAACAATCTTTTTTTGTCCTGTAGTGTAGGCCCAAATTAATGGGCAAAGGCCCCAATTTTTTTTTTTTTT
>JAJJWW010001457.1:0-14433 GCA_023531295.1 Papaver armeniacum | reverse complement strand
GGACAAATTGGCGGTCAGTCACACACCTACTTGACAAGAGGTATGGGCATGTATACAGGCATATCGTCACACGCATGCCCAGATCGGCCATGCAAAAATCGTGTCCCGGCTTGGAGTTAGACCAATCGAAAAGTGGTGCTTGCGCGCCTCTTAAAAACCTAATTCCACTAACGGTCGCGGATGAGTGTCTCAAAGATCCTTATCGTCCGTCCAACTTCAGCTTGGTTATACGGCCCGGTCGGAGTGTTGGTCGGTGAGGCGTCATGAAGATCACCACTCGTCACTCCCTGCCCCGTGCTGGTCGGCCCGAGGGAGGACTTGCTTACCTTGACCTCCGAGCCATCGCACATGAAGTAGGCTAGACATGAGGCTGTTTTGAGACGCTCAAACAACGATGCTTCGTGCTGTGTGTGAATGTCACTCATACTGCATAGAATACACACGATAATTCATGATATCGACTTCCTAAATAACTTGGTTATTTAATTTAGCATTACATGCTACTACACGTAGGTCCCACGATCCCACACTCAAGATATCAATCATGTCACAAACGAGGATACATAGGGTATTGGGTGCGGTTTCCGGCGTGCGGCGCCTGGCAACATCCACAGACGTGTCAAGAAGTCATGGACATTTAGTGATGATGGGAAGTGGGAAAAGGCGGTGGTGTGACACCCACACGACTCGCTATCCCGTCACTCCCACTTTCTCCACTTCCCATGAGATACGAGGTTATGCAAAGACTTGTATAAATATGTTTTCCTTCATATTTTTCCAAAGGAGGAACAAGGCAAGACAAGACAACGAAGGCAAGTGTTGATACGATCGTATTCAAACATCGGAACTGATAACACATCCTACCCAAGCCAGTTCGGCTTTACGTTCGTCGTACATAGCGACACCTTCCACGATCTCAGCACCTTCTTCCCTCCCCACTGATCCAACCCCATCCCTTCGCTGTGTCGGAAACAAATCTGGAACGACCATTTCTTGGTTTAGGCCGGATTTGCCTGTTGATTTCTCGAATCTACATGCACTCAGTCTTGTTGCATTTGTTTAAGGTTTAGAATCATTTTCTCCCACCCCCAAAATTACCAAAAGCCGGCGAAATAGTTTCACCCATAAGCAATTATTATTCACAAACCATTTTTGGTAAAAGCCATTTTCTGTGATTGAAACATAACATGACTTTCGTCACTAGGTAAAGATGAACTTGGCGACGAAAGCTTACCAACACATATTTCTAGAAATAGATAAGCGAGATAAACTCGGCTCGAAATAAAATGTGTATAATCAAAGTCATATAGCAAAAACGACTTTTGTCTCAAGATAGGAGATAGAGTAGATAGACTTTTGAGTGATAGATAAGTTTAAGTCTCCAGCGTACCTTTTAGTCGATGAAGTTCCACCGGTTCTATTGTGTAGTTCTTCGTCTTGTATGATGATCGCCATGGAGTTCTTAGCTCGGCTGCTACACTTTATCTAATCGGACTTAGCTATAGTAGACTAGAAATCAAGACTTATAGTTTTGATCACTAACATTGACAAACATGCTTGAGATAGCACGTGCAAGTTCGACCGGCGGTGCTCTAACACTCTGCCATATTGCTTTGAAGGGTAATTTCTCTTGAGGGCACGCATCGGTGGCGAGCGATGCGAAAGTCAGATCAGGTTGAATATATTTTGTTGGCGCATCGCTCGTCTCCATAGGCATCTTGTGATTTCCCCTTTTTGAGTTTTTTCATCGATAAAAGCAGTTGTGGGCGGTACCTTGGCAGCTCTTTGAACTTATGCGAGGGTTTGGAGATAAAGAGTTCTCGACCAAATCTTCATAGGCGGCTCTTTACTTTTGTCCTGTACATATTGTGGCGCTGCTTGAAGTCTCCTCCCCAAGTTTTGTGAAAGCGTCTTGGCTCTTTGTCATGACATAATTCAATTTGTTGTTTCTCTTCTGCTCTTGCATGACCAACTACGTGTTACGTCGGCATCCCCTCATTGGTAAAGGCACGTACCTTAGCCAAAGATTCAATATTTTTCGCGTCATTTCCGAAATCGGTAGGATCCTTCGGGCAAGTGTTCTACGACTATTCCCATAATCGGCTTATCATACTTTTCGAGGATACAAAGCGTTCTCATTTTGCCGCTTGATGATATCAACTTGATTTGCGGCCATATCCTCTAACATTTTCGTTATGCATTCCATGGTAGTTGGTTTCGGCAGTCATTGCTTTGGTAAGGTTAGGACGGCCGGGATGCATATGGAAAGTTATAATTGGTGATTGAAATGAATTTCAAGTGAGTGATTGAATTAGGACTAAGACCAACTTGAATGGAAATGTTTTTGAACTAATTTTTGTGACCGAAAGATTAATCTCACACGGTGGTCACCGCGTTGTTTTGGGGTAAAAACTATTTTTGCCGGTTTGGTAAATTTGGGTGTGTTGGCGAGAAACGACCACTCCTAACAAATGCACCTTTGCACGGAGTACTTTAGGATTCGAGACATCAATCCTCGTACAATCCCTACTTAAACCAAGAAGTGGCCATTCCATTCTTTGCTTGGCCATAAAGTGAAGGAGAAGGGTTGGTCTTTAGTGAGGGAAGCGAAGAAGGTGTTGAGACCAGGAATGGTTAATTTCGAAGGTGTGGATGTTTTTATGACTTGTATCGAGAATGTGGAACCTGGCTTGGAATGTAAGCTATCGCCTTTGGAGTTTTTCGGATACTTGTGTTGTTGTTAACCAAAACTGTTGTCGTTGGTCGAAATAGGTAGAAACCTATTTATACAAGTCATAATTGAACGCACCCTGATCTCATAGGAAGTGGGAGTAGTTGAGTGATGGAGAAGTGGGGTAACGTGTAAATGCTAGAAACCACGTCCCATGAAGGAAACGGGTTTACCCCACTATTTCTTATCGTCACTAACTTCCCGCTTTCGACACTTTCTTATAATGGGCGTGTTGCATGCCCGCACGCCGTAAACCGCCCAGGACCAATACCACGATGAGCATCCCCCAGTTTGATGTCTCGAGTATTTTCGTGGAAATGTCTGCGATTATGCTTAGTGGGTCTTGTATGCAAGACCTAATTATTCTCGATTAATTGTAAGCCAACTAGTGGAAGATTGATCATGTTGTGGCAAGTCAAGTGTGGGACTTGCCACGGGAGAATGGCGTATGAACCCGAGACTTATTATGGGCGGTTAACTCCGTGGCGAAGTTGGACGACCGAGATTGCAGTTTATGAGAAAGGTGACCGTTGATTATGGCCACATCTCGTTGGCACTGGTGATGGCATAGTGGCGCGATTGACACATGCCAAGTGGCATAGTGGCGCGTTTGGCACATGCGATGGCATATGATAAGTGTTAATTTACATGTTTAGGATGTCGATTTCCATACTTGTTTTATCTATAATTATTTCATATTACTTGTTATTATGATTATTTTCTAGTTTGTGTGTCATGTAGGTGAATCATCAAAAAGGAGCTACAAAGTGCTTAAATGAACCGAAAGTGGAGTCTATCGATGAAGGAAGGCCAAGGACAAAATTCAGCTCATTCAAATCTAGGAGTTCTCAACACCATATTGAAGAGAACGAGAATACGAAAAGAACGCAAAACGAGAATGAGGTCATTCGAGTTCGGCCGAAGAAGTTATAGGCAAAACAATATTATGAAACTTGAAGTTACAAAGAGAGGTTCGGCTCGAAACTCACGCCGAGTCAGCCGAGACACAGGAGCTTAAAAATCACTATTTTTGAAGAGTATACATGAGAGTGTTTTGCCAAGAAACCAATCTAATCAAGTGAGCCGAACCCGAAAACTTTTCAGGACATATTTGGGCGCGAAATTGACTTCAACTCAAGGAAACACTATCCCAAAAGGATTAAAGCTTAACTGAGAGTTTTATATAAGAAGACATCCAGAGCCCTAAGAAGATATCTTTTATTATATTTATCATCTTCTATATCAAAACCTAGGGTTTACCCCTTTAGGGGGAACCCATTCTTTTGTAATCATGTGTAGATAAACCTTTTGTTGATTAAGGATGAATTTCCAATGTTCTAGCGTGAAGCTTTTATTATACAAAGGGTTATTTAACGTTTGGTACCCAAGAAATGACCACACCTAGCTTTGGTACCCAATATTTGAAATTTTAGCGGTTGGTACCTTGACTAGCCGTTGACCGTCAAGTTAAACGGGTTGACTAATATTTAATTATTTTTGCTAATTATCATTTTAAATAAAATATGAGTTTACAAATTTACCCTAAAATCAAAAAATTCTTCCATATAGAAAGTTAACGAGTTGCGTTGTAGATCTCGGTGATAGAGTCCACTTTAAATCGCAACTCACCACTAACTCGCCTATAACTCCATCGACCACCACCATTGATTTCGTCAAACATCATCAATACCAAGATCCCCTGTTTTAATCACTTCATCATCAATGCCATTTATAACATGAACTTAGCCATCGCCGAACATCACCCACAATTTCATAACCCATCTCGGCCATCTCGTCATCTTCCAAGTCGAGAAAACGAATTTTCTTTCACAACTCATTCTTTTCCGTCGAAGGCAGAAGAACATTCTCCCATATTTTCTTCGTTTCATGAAAGCATTCAACATCTCATCTCCACCTTCACCATTATCATTGGCTGGAAACTATAGCCTGTTATTCTTTCTTCATCTTCAATCACTAAAGAACTACCAACTCCATCTCAATCCTATCACCAACGACAAAGAATGGAAGAACATCTTTATCTCCACCACAAACTCGGGAGGCATCATCAATCGCAAACTCGAGCACTTCCCTCACTGCCATTAATTACAATGGTGAATTCCACACAACCCACGCCTTCAAATAGCCTCGGAAACCCCATGAATTCAATTGAATTCATCGTAAATCAATTAACCACCATCAAGATGATGACATCCGCAATCAATCGCGGTTGCGAGATCGTCGTAAAATAGAAAACGAAGATGGTGGTGGCCAATTGTATCTCACCTCAAATTGATTTTTTTCATTTGATTGCAAATGGATTAGGTTAAATTTGTACCTTTACCTAATAATAAGTGGAAGAGACATGAAATCGTTGTTTCGTAGGAAAAAAAACGGAGGCTTTGTAGGGAAAAAACGATGAAGGTGATAAGGGTTAGGTATATAATTGTTAAACTATTTTTTCTAAATTAAAATTATCTAAATTTAATAAGCATTAGGTCGAAGTTTGACTTTGACACAATCAAATAGTCTAGGTACCAACCCTAATATTTCAAATATTGGGTATCAAAGCTAGGTGTTGGACATTTCTTGGGTACCCAAACGTTAAATAACCCTTATACAAATCTATTCGAGTTTTATCATCTTATCGTATGTTTTCACTATAATTAGGGTTTATGATTGAGATTGTTCAAGTGTACACTGGATTATTATATTGATCATTCTATTGCTAGTAAAGGGTTAGGATATCCGTGTAATTGTTGAATAATCCATACACAAGTAGAGAACGTGAGACCTCGGCAGAGGGATTCCGTGGAGCAATCGTGTGTGAAGACAACACTAGTAAGTGGACTCTTCGCTAAGAGTCTAACTTCTAGGATCAACCTAAGTTCACATAACTTAAAGCTTTTGGTTCATTACACCTTGAGTGCGCTATTACTTGGTGGTTAGGTTGGATAGACTTGATATGTGAGCGCTTCGGTATCAAAGTTACATAAGGGACTTTGGGGATAGCACTGCGCCCAACAGCTTTCCCACGGTTGGAGATGAATGATTCTAAGGAAGATAGATAAGTATACTAATCCGATTCTCGTTTGGTAACGGTGAAGGATTCTTTGATCATCTTTCTTTTATTTGTTATTCTTTTGCTTTAAAACAATCCCCTTGTCTTTTATTTTGTTTTCGCTATATAAATAACCTATCAATTACACACGGCTCTGTGGGAACGATCTCTTACTACCGCTATATTACCGTTAATTAGTGGGAAATATCTCGATTAATTTGTTGTGGTTACGACACACATCAAATTTTGGTACCGCTGCCGGGGAGCAGTTGCTAATTGATTTGTTATTTGTTTAACTTGTTTTTATTTTTTGTTTTGATTTTCGTTATCTTGTGAGTCGTCATATTTCCTTATGGAAATAACATGTATGGAGCACAAGACCAACCAACATACAACGGTGTAATCAATATGGTTTTCAATCTCATTCTTATGACAACTACCAACCATCCTATGGGTATAATCAAAACCAATCTTTTGGCTATGATCAATATCCCACGTAACCTTCAGATATTCTCATACATGTCAACAACCTTATGACGTGCATGTGAGTGAATAATCATGAGGATGGAAGGATAGTTATACTTCTAATAAGTTGTTTTCTAGTAATGTGCGGATGACAGAGTTCTAACTAAATACTACCTAATCAAGATATACTCTCTTATCGTGTTTTTCCTTCACTTAAAGAATATATATTGTCTAGAAACTCTATTGAGCATAATGGTGGCAAGTGTGTTAATGTCGAAAGATTTTTAAGCAACACGAGTAAATTAGAAGAAGCCGGTGCATCACAAAAGACTCTTGATGAAATTAACAAGGTCATAGATTTGGAACTTGAACGCCGCTTCGATATGAAAGATTATGAGGAAGATTCTGATGGTGAGGAACCTTTTCAAAGTCCTAGTAACAATATTCCATCTTCGGGTCATAATAACGACCACTCGCCTATTCAAAAGGAGGAGAATGGATATGACACAACAGCTTGTTATCAATGGTGTAACATACACAAGTGAAGATTTTAGGATTTGCACCAATGAACTAGACTTTTTGGGAGAGGATTCGATTCGATGACGAGATTGTTGAAGAGATTGAGATTGATAATGAAACCAAATTGATTAAAGTCGTGGAAGACCCAATTGAACTTCAATGATTACAATGATGCTAAGATTTGGGCGCAGTGACGAAGAATGGCTAAATAGTTTGATGAGGGGCCACGATACAAACGAGGTAAATAGTTGTTGATGGTGGATTTTCATTTAAGGTTAAAATTGTAAAAAACCAGAAAATCATGCGCTGACATCTTGTAAAAGATAAAGCCATTAATAAGTGTTGAATACTCCTTCACTTTACTAATTCACCTAGAATGGAGTATGTGGCAACAATCCCATTCTCGTGAATACACGAAATTCATCCAGGTTGGAGCATGTAGCAACAATCCCATATACCACAGGAATTTCTAGCATTATTAATTAATGCGCAATCGCCTTTGTATTTCCCTACTCATTATCGGTGCGAGATGACGGCGAGTGTTACTCTTCAGAGCAACACGAACCTCCAAGCATTATAATGAAACCATGTACGAAATACCCGTGCAAAGCCGACTCTCGGTATGTTATACTAGCCTGATTGAGACCCTCTCGGTGTGTTATACTAGCGATTGAGCATCCGGACCGACGGATCGGTCGGATAGATGATCCATCGATCATCCAACTCCACAAGCATGATTGATGACCCCAGATCAATTCCATCACCCCAAAGCGTAATGGAATATCCACTGCCGAACCAACGCGGATCCCGCATGGTTGGCCTCCCCCGAGATTGGCCTAGCTTGCCAAAACGTCCGTATGGGCGGAAAACCCTAAATTAGGGTTTGCGGCATATTACATGTGTCGCAAAACAATCTCAACCATCCATTTTCGCAGGTATAGATGGAGGGTGTAGATGTAGATTCAAAGGGCCTTGAGCATATCAACACAATCACCGTGGGACCGCCTACATACCCTCCCACCGATCGGTCGGGACCAACCATGGTTGGTCATCCCGATTCGCACTCAATCAATCATTGACGCACGACTTGAAATCAAAATTAGGGTTTTGAGCATCACGAGCGTCCATCTTCTCCTAGGCACGAATGGAGGGTCTAAGATTAGATTAAGCAGGTCCTGGCCATACCAAAGATGACCACCGTGGACCCATCTATCCCTCACCTCGATCGGCCAAGGCATATCATGCCCGGTTGTTCCAAGACGCGCGCCAAACTAGCGTAGTCACACCTCCCAAAACCGCAAACTGAGTCTCAACCGCTCAACTTCGTGACGATTTGAGTGGCCCAGATCACGTTTTCATGGGATATTCGTGGTATAGGCGTGAACATCAGCCCTACCACCTTCACACCGATCGATCGGCCAAGGCCAGGCCAAGATTGGTCACCTTGGAACGTGCGCCCGAAGTGGGCATGACGGACTATTACGCCCTTTGGTTTTTCATTGATCTCGACCATTCAACTTCCAGGACCAGGTAATAGTATGGGGTATGGCGCCTACACCGTCATGTTGTCTACACACATGCACGGATCGGCCTTGTCAAATTATATCCAATGCTTGGTTCACCAAGTGAAGAGTGATGCTTGCGCACTCTTCAAAAACCCTAATTCCATCAACGGCCGCGGATGAGTGTCTCAAAGATCATCTCGTCGGTCAACTTCACCGCTCTTGGTTATATAACCCTGGTCAAGAGTTAATTGGTCGGTAAGCGTCGTCGCCCGTCACTTTACCACACCATGATGCGACCACACCAAAATACAATAATTTCGATACTTCAGACAATCAATACGAATAACGTAGTTATTCAATTTATCATTACATGCTACCTTCGTGGATCCACGATCCACATATTCCGCATCAATCATGTCACAAACGGGATACATACTGGGGTATTGTCGTGGTTTAGGCGTGCGGCGTGCAACGCGCCATCACAAGAACGTGTCGGAAGTCATGGATGGTTAGAGATGACAGGAGAAGTGGGCAAGACTGGTCGTGTAACACCAACACAAACCTCCACTACTCCATCACCCACTTCCTCCACTTCTCACGAGACGTGAATAAGGCTCAAATGACTTGTATAAATCTCCTCCCTATTTTTCAACAAGGGAGAAAAAACAACACAAGTCCGTGATGAGACAAAACCAAGTGTTAATACAAAACGTATTCAAACACCCCGAGCACCGCTTGCATCAATCGTAAGCTCGGCTCACTTTTCTCACAAGTCATAAGCAAGCCAACACCTTCACAATCTCAACACCTTCTTATCTTCCCTCCCTAAGATCAACCCCATCTCCTTCACTTTGTGACCGAAACAAGTCTGGAACGGCCATTTCTTGGTTTAGGCCGGACTTGCACAGATTGATTTCCGAATCTACAAGCACTCACCGCGCAGTGCATTTGTTTAGGGTTTAGATTCATTCCTCATCCACACCCCAAATTACCAAATCTAGCAGGAATAGTTTTCACCCATAAACAATTGGCGACCACAATGGGAGGTTAATCTCTCGGTTGTGAAAGTCAATTTCTTCAAATTCGATTCAATTTTATCAATTTCAAAAAGGGTAGATATTAGGGCCAATTCGATCAACAAGCCATTTCAAAATGGTGGAACTCAGGTCTGGATCAGCAATCAATTCTGATGGAGCTAGTATGGATAACACTCCCGGTGTCGATGTACCTGTCAGTGGAGCTACCGTAGTCAATACATCTCGAGGAGTCACATTTCTATCACCAACACTAGTGGAGCAGAGACATTCCAGTTGGGTGTAACGCCTCCCATCACTGTGAGCCGAGCAACCGCAACTCCTCGTCTCTTCAAGTGTAACGCTCCAAAGGGTCACCGAACAACAACTTTCAATCCTTCATCGAGACGAGAGCCACAAGAGGAGGACCACCGTCTATTACCATTGCAGACTTGATGGAGAAGCGCCTTGCTAAGACTCAAACGGATGTGGACGCAACTCAGAAGGAGGTACTCACTTTCCTTAAAGCTTTAATAGAACGATTGCCACAAGATTCACGACAACCCTTGGAGCCGACAAGAAATGCCTTCGATACACCCGGGGCAGGCATTTCCACTCAGACCCACATGAGTGAAGAAACTCATGTTGCCCCTGAACGTTCAAGAGGAAGGGACTAGCCATCTAACTTAATCACACGCGAGGACCTGGAACGAATTCTCCAGAATCGAGGAAAAGGAGACCGAACGGATGTACACCAACATCAGCCACCATACCCTCAAGATGTGCAACGGATTCCTCTTCCAAGAGGTTACGCCTCTCCAAGTTCTCCTCTACGACAGATCGGGTAATGCTCGTGAACACGTTTCTCGATTCTTGGAATCCTTGGGGTAACATGAATACAATCATGTTCTACGCCTAAAAGAATTCTCAAAATCACTTACGGGGAGGGCGTACACCTGGTACAACAACATCGCGCCATCAAAGATATCCAATTGGAGCGAGATGGTCGGTGCTTTCTACATAAAGTATTTCTTCGTATCCGAACAAATCACCTTTTCGGATCCTGGGAAGAATTCTCCAACGGAATAACGAATATCCCAATGACTTCGTTAAAAGGTTCGAACAAGCGCTAGATTGTCACGACCCGAGCATCACCGAACGACAATTGGTGGAATTATGCATCAATGGGATGATACCCATATACCGCGCTCTGTTAGAGAACCTGGGCTTTCAAATGTTCTCTGAACTCCATGAAGCTTCCAAACGTTCAGCAACAACTGCACCAACATTGCTAGAAAGAACCAGAGTTGTTCGAAGTGAAGATTCACGTGAAAGTCGAGGAAGCAGGCACCTCACGAATAAGAAATACAACACTAGTCCTTCTATGAGCATAGTGGGCGTAGGATAAAAAAGGAAAGCTCCAGTGACGGAACAACAAACCAAGCGGGCATCCCCGCACACAAGACTTAAATCGGAAAGGAGCGGACAAAACTACTGCACGAGGCACCGAAGATACGTTTTTCCTTTCCCCATGAATGAAGTGATAGAACTCTTGGAAGCGTGGATCCAAGACGATGCCGTCAAGGCGCACTCCCCATCGGGCGTCCTCAACCAAAAGACATGGCGGGATCCCAAATACCGTTGCTACCACGTATTCATATATCATCCAACCAAAGATTATGAGGGGTTGAAACAAATATTCGGGGAAAAGATAGAGACGGGGAACTCCCGGCTTGAAACGAAGGTGTTCGTAGAGACCCTCTCCCTATCGGGAACCGCATGATTTCAGGGGATTCCGTTCGCAAGACCGCATACAATCTATGATGGAGCACTTGTGTGAAATCTTGTACTTCTCCCAAGGTCAGCGTCAAGACATATTTACGGACCCTCAACCACGTTGTGTCGCGAGCTTTTGTATCCGTAAGCGGTCCAGGGAACCCCGGTCTTTCCCAAGGACGCGAAAGGAGACTGGGACTCCTAACTTGTCACTCATTTGAGAGACATTGAGTTCGATAAGCGCGTTGATTGATACTGCTTAAATTTAACATCATTACTTCCAAGACCTTGAGAGCAGCAAAGATTTCAAAGCAAGTAAGCTACTTGTCACTTAACTGTGGTTAAAGATTCGAAGGAAAATTCGTAGATGCATATGGATATATCGATCTTGAAGTCAAATTGGGTGATGCCTCGACACAAGCAAAGTTCTACATAGTCGAGATTATCCCAACTACGACATGATCCTAGGACGCTCTGGATGCATAACAACAAAGCCATACAGAAGTCTGGGTTTCACCTGTTTCGATACACGAAAAATCTCCAACATGCCTTTCGACCTCCTCCGATGATCATGCATTTGCCGCACCAACAACTTGCCAATGCGGCACAACTTCCCTGGGAGGGAGCCCGTCATCATACATTGAAAGGTTCCAATCCGTCAGTAAGTCTCATCGCGCAACCCTCTTTACAACTTACCGCCCCTCATTCTGACAAGTCCTGGGGACTGGCTCCAGCCAACAAACCCTACCGAACTTAAGACACTACCACTTTCCAGCGTCCTCCACCCTTTAAAACACTGTGCTATTTTTTCCCAGCGTGTTTCCTTTTACAATTTCATGTCATATTTGTAATTCCCCCAACATGATTGCAAATACTTGCAGTTCATAGTTAGGTTTCAATTTTCAATTTTAATTTAATTGAAGCATTATTTCCATTTGAGAACCTCTCTACCCTAAAAACACAAAGTCCCGAGTCACCTAAATCAACCCACTAGAGCAAGAAAGGAAACCCTAAGTAAACATCTCATGGGAAGAAGGAAATAGATGTGTGCACAAAGGAAAATGATTTGAGCCATCTGCCCCCGGCAAGGCCAGAAGATCTTGCATCAGAACACGAAAGTCCGCGGATATTCCATCATGGCATTATTTATTTTATCACAAAGAATTACGTGTGAAAGCGCACCCTTGCGCCTGAGAAGGTTCGATTCCGGTGCGACAAAGGGTTATATAAAAAAAACCTTTATTCAAACAATCAAGAAAACCTTGAATTCCACACTTATGAGTACAAGGAAGATGTTCAAATATACGGAATATACTTCGAAAGTGGAAAGAGAAGAAAGAGGTTTAGTCGCCAAGAGGGGCGACATCGCTCTCGCACCACCGTTAAGTTACGCCGGCGCCATCACCTCGTTGATGCTCCTCCCTTCGGGTGTACCTCAACTTCATCGCATCGGACATCTCCGCGACGTAACGCACTCCATCCCAACATCATCACGGGAGCATCAAAGGGCACAACCATATTAGGAGTCGTACCCGAGATTGCTTTCGAGATGTTCAGTTCTCTCCGTGTCGGAGTCAAGAATTATCACGCCGCCCCGGGATTGGGTAATCACACTTATCTTCATTCGAGAGGTTGTTTATGCTCAACCCTCGCCTCTTCAACCGTCTTGCATATCTCTCTTCTCGCGCTTACTGATTTCCTGAAACGCTTCCTCGCGCCCCACCGTCTCCATGTCAATCGCACTGAAAAGTGCACGGATGCATCCCCGGTAATACGCAGGTGCGGGATAGACATCCCCGTATAGCACGGCCGACTTCACGAAGTGGAAGATCGATCTTAGCCATTACTTCTTCATGCGCATGGGTTTCTGGCTTGTCAACTTCGAAGCTTCTTTTCGAAGAAGCGACGAATGAATCATCCACCACCTTCCATGATAAATCAAAGGAGAAGAGGTTATGAGCACAAAAATCATTAATCAATCAATCGATCACCAATCGGAGATCGATAAGTGCGGAGCAAACATGCGAGATATAGAATAAATGATCACGTGAGATGATTCTTTATAATCTCACAAGTCGACAATCCCGGAGAAAATAAGTCTTTACTTACCACCTATAAAGGCTACCGATTCGGATAGCAATCAACGATGCTTATCGGATACATCCGGGGAAAGTTGTGCATGACGAAAGGGAGTACACTCCCAAGGAAGGGACCAAGCTCGGATATACACAAGGGGAACCAAAGCGACTCACCGGATCAAGTCCTGCTTCATTTCACAACCTTCATCGAACCAACCCGCTCTGGAGTCAGCCGACGATGCCGGTATATCCTGTAAATATCTATTCACCTTAGCTTGGTCATTTCAATTTACAAATTTGTCACCCATCTCATGCCTACCCCACAATAGTGTAACCATTATGTGCCGAGGCGGGGACTTAATGTTGACGGTGGATTTTCATTTAAGGTTAAAATTGTAAAAAAAATGTAAAAATCATGCGCCGACATCTTGTAAAGATAAAGCCATTAATAAGTGTTGATACTCCTTCACTTTACTAATTCACCTAGAATGGAGCATGTGGCAACAATCCCATTCTGTGGAATACACTAAATTCATCCAGTTGGAGCATACAAAGAACAATCCCTTATACCTGTGAATTTCTAGCATTATTAATTAATGCGCAATCGGCCTTGTATTTCTGTACTCCTTATCAAGCGGCGTGGACGACGAGTGTTACTCTTATAGAGCAACACGAACCTCCAGCATTATAATGAAACCATGTACGAAATACCCGGTACATGACGGACTCTCGGTATGTTATACTAGCCCGATTGAGTCCCTACCGGTATGTTATACTAGCCCGAGTTGAGCATCCTGATGGCAGAGCCCGGTCGGATATGATCACGGGGCCATCCAACTCACAAGCATGATTGGATGACCCGGATCAATCCGTCACCCCCAAGCAGGTATGGAATATCCATTGTTTCTAACCAACGCGGATCCCCGCATGGCTCAGCTCCCGAGAGATTGCCTAGCTTGCCAAAACGTTCATATGTGCGGGAAACCCTAAATTAGGGTTTACACGGCATATTACATGTGTCGTAAAACGGTCTCAACCATCCATCTTCGCGAGGTATAGATGGAGGGTGTAGATGTAGATTCAAAGGGCCTTGAGCATATCAACACAATCACTGTGGGCACGCCTACATACCTCGACCGATCGTTCGGACCAGCCACGGTTGGTCATCCGATTCGTACACGAATCAAGCATTGACGCACGGCCTTGAAATCCAAAATTAGGGTTTTAGCATCACGGCGTCCATCTTCTCGGACGAATGGAGGGTCCAAGATTAGATTAAGCGGAGTCC
>JAJJWW010001454.1:600000-798267 GCA_023531295.1 Papaver armeniacum | reverse complement strand
TCCACCAATTTTTTATCGAGTTCATACATTTATTAAGAATACCAAATATTCAATCACCTTTGATTGTGTTGGTTTTTGTGTGAAGGATCTCTCATGTGGGAAAGTAACTTTGAAAGGTTCTCAAAGTAATGGTCTTTATTCTTGCATTTTCTCCAACTCATCCACCATCGGTTTCAACTCAATCATCTCGGCTCAACATTTCATACTCTACAACTTTATCATCTACAACAACTTTGAACATTATATCTGAGACAAATGGAACAAAGGGCTTGCTCATTCTTCTTTGTAGACCTTCCAACATGTTTGCGAGATCTCTTTCTAATAAACAATGTTAGAGCATGGCTCGGTTGAACCCACCAAGCGTTGGTATGTCAAGTTTGGTTGCCATATTTTAGTGAATCAAAACTCATGTTAAGAGTCGCTTGATTATGTACTAGAGTCAACTTCGTATAGGTTAGCTTGAAAGTATTAGGATATGAGACATTACAAGTATTGCGAAGTCTTGAAGATGTGAAGAAGTAAGGAGCTATGATGACAACAATCATCCTTCCACTTGAGGTTAGTGATATTTGACTTGAACTCATTCCCTAGCATTATCTTTCAAGTCGTTCATATTGAAAACATAAATGTGAAGCATATTTGAACTCTAGATAGACATAGTATTAAGGAATACAATATGAGGTTTATTGTTTAACCATTAAACTTTGTAGATAAGACATCGCCATAATCATTTGAATGCTATTGTGATTATGTATGGGTATGAGGTGAGGATTTCATCCTAGGGAACAATGTTTACATGTGTTCTAAGGAAGTAAGTTCATAAACTTGTTTGTGGACCGAAAAGGAAATTGCCAGTGTTATTGGTTTTGTTATCCATTTCATATCTTATGAACAACCAATATGTGTGATAGAGAGTATAACAGCTCACAACTTGTTGTGTTCTTGAGAAACTATTCACAAAGGCGACTTATGTATTGGTATAACTTTATTAGTAAAACCGATCTTAAGTAATCACATGTGGTATGATCGGGTTTGTATAAAACAACTTTTAGGAAGGGGAACCGATCCTAGTAAAGGGTGCGGTACATCAAGGGGAACCGATCCTTGTATGGGGTGTAGCAAAGGTTTATATCGAAAAGGGAACCGATCCTATGGACATGTGCAACACGTTTTAGGCAAAGGGGACCGATCCTATGGACATGCGCAACACATATAAGTTAGATACCATATATATGTGGGGAACCGATCCTAGTACCTAGTCAACCGAATTTTGGAAAGCTAGTGTGACTATGCACATACTCACATGGAGGTAGAACAAAACTTGTTTTGGTAGAACCGTTAAACCCATGATTGTGATTGAATGTTGGTTTGATCAATCACATAGTTCTTGAAAATCGTATGAACCAATTCTAAACTTGTTTGGAAGTGTGGCAAATTGGTCTCAAGGTTGTAAGTGTGAAAGAGAACTTACAAAATAAAGATGTCGACAAACTTTGAACACGTCTTGTGAATGTTTATTTTATAATTGTTCAAAGATATTCCTTAATCGCTAAGGGAAGAGAATCCCGGGATCGAAACATAAGTAAGTTAAGAATCTTTTAATTAAGGTTATAAATTTCATTTTGTAGGGAAATTACGAAAGTAATGTGCATTTACTAATTAGATTTTCCTGAGATTTCGATCATTATTTTTGGACAGAGCATTTCCAGGAGTTATGGAAACCAATTTGTGCTTTAATGAATATCTTGAGAATATTTTCGGTTTTGTAAATTCCTTGGTGTCCAAACTTCCTTGTCTATAAATACACGAAGTTTTCCTTTCTAGAAAACTAATCATTCGTAATAACAAATTTACTCTTTTGTTGTTGTTACTGGTGTAGCGCCTATTCAGAGGAGAGTAACCTAATTAGCGAAATTTCTTGACTCGCTCAATTTAAAGTCTTCTTTGGGATTGAGAAGCTCTAGCGCGACCGTTGGTGGGAAACTAGATAATTGCGGTTTATCTTTGTTTTCGATTGATTTGATTGACTAATGGTGGTTTGAAATCTGATTGCACCTAGTTTGTTTATTCTTGAGAATGTTCTCTTCTGATATAAGATTCACTCAAACTAGTTCAGAGTTTCGACATGGATCTTTAGAATGTTGTTAGTTCTAAAGACGATATTGTGATAATCCATTTTTAACAGACTCCGTTCTGTGCGTGATTGATCACAAGAGATTCAAGTGATTGTGTGCAGGTTTTTATTGAAGATTTAAGAAGATAAGATAAGAAGATTTTGAAGATCTGACTTGGGTTTTATAATCTTTGGTGTGCACAATACTTGTTTCCAAAAGAGGATCAATTAATAATCGGTTTATCCTTGTGGTAGATTGGATTGATTAATTTAGTAGATCGATAATCAACACGATTCTTCGGATTAAAGGTGTTGTTGGCTTAATATTAAACGATTACCTTTGGGTGATTGAACATAAGATATATCTAAGGACCTGACGAAGGAGTTTATGTTAAGATAAACGGAAGAGACTTTGTCTGACTCATATCACTTGGTTGAATAGAGTTGATACCAAACAGATTCGTTGTTCCTTTACTGTTTGGAATACGAAACAAAGGAATTGTTCCAAGTATGTGACTTATTCATAAGTTGGAGCGTGGAATACATACGGAACTAAGTGAACTATAGGGTTAGTTACTTGGTCTCAACTATACGAAGTTAGGTGTAATTTTGTGTAGCGGCTTAATCACTGAGTATTCAATTACGGACAAGATCCCGATGTTTTTCTGCATTTGCGGTTTCCTCGTTAACAAAATCTTGTTGTGTCATTTAAATTTATTTTCCGCATTATAATTGTCTTATTATAATTAAAAGTAAATTACACAAACGTTAATTCTATTTACTTGATAAGCAATCCTATTGTGTTTGGTTAAGTCCGAACCTTTGTATCAAGTAAATATACTTCGTTGTTGTATTGTCTGATCTCGTATCCATAAACGATCATACGAAGTGTGAACAGATTAGTTGTATTGTCTCGACTCAGTCCATAGACAATCACTTTCGGAGGAAGGACTTATAGGTAGGAAAAGTTTTAGCTTGAGGTATATTTGGGTACCCTCGCCTTTTCAATTGGTATCAGAGCAGGCAAACACGAAAAGATCTAACAATGTGTTTGATGCGATCCAACCTATAAGAATTGAATCTAATGTCTGATTGATTAACGTTATGCAAGAGTATGAATACTCAAATGTTGAAGATGTTACCACTTCGTTAACTCATGATCCGGGAGTTACGAAAGCATCTATGTCTATCTCGATGAAAAGAAGATGATGATAAAGAGTTGGTAAAACTCCTAAAGCCTATACAATCTCTTTCTTAAAGGGCTCATTTTAAAGACGAGTCAAATATTCTTAAACGAGGAGATCGAAAAAAAAAAAGACATTCAAATGAACTATCTAGCCAAAAGAGAAAATAAATCTCGCTGTCAAACTAGAAGCTCTTGGTAAATCTCTTACAAATAAAGAGACACGTCCCATGATTCTGACTAATAATGTTGTTGTGATTTCTTCTGATGAGGAAACTAAAAGTCCTTGCTCGACTTTTACATATTGTGACAAAACCGGGTTGATCACATCTCGAAATAGATCAAGATGATGGTAGTTTTCCTAACTACATCAAGTTATAATAGGATGAGAAACCAACTTCTAGATCTATCGATGATCAAAACGAAATCTTGTCCAAAGGAAACTTTGAACCGATTCCGTGATGATTCTAAGGAATACAACTTTCAATCACTTGATAGGAAACTTATACTTCTTCAACACACGGTGGTAAAATTTTTGAAAGAAGTTTTTGTCTTAAAAATTGAAAGATTATTCCTCGGTAGAAAGGCAGTTATATTACATCCCAATAAGATCAACTCAAATGAGTCGGAGGAAAGAGTTGATAATCGCTTGGAAAAGGTTCATCCGCACCATATCGAAACAGATTACGGTTTGATGAGGAACAACCGAAGGAAGGGAAAGAGCGAATCTCTTCCAAAAGAAACAATCGGGATTTTCCAATAGTTGTTTGGATGATCACACTAATGTGAATAATAAGGAAGTCCTTAGAATGAGAAAATCTTATGAAAATCTCATTGAAAGAATTAAGAGAGATCTAGCTATCTCCGAGAATTCTCACATTAGTACATTTTCTCCACATGATCACATCTCTAGAGTTAGAAAAGATCATCGTCTTGGGAGAAAATATTTTAGGGCAAATTCCCAAGAGAGACATGAACTATGTTTCGATATTCACTATAAAAGTTGGAAAAAGCTTACTCCGATGCAACTTAGTTGTATCACATGTTGTGCTTTCTCATCTCTTTGTGCTCATAATCTTGGATGGGAAAGGCACAATAAAACAGGAGAACAATTGATTGTGTAGTTGTTTATCAAATACGGTTCATGTTTAACATGATTTTTCAAAAGTTGGTGTTTTTTGAAATTTTCAGATTTTTAATAAACCTTCCAACTTGAGAATTTTGGACTAAGGAAACAAAATATATTCTTTTATATTTTTGTTTCTTCCAAATGTCTTTTGGTCAGAAAGTTGTCTCTTTTAAGAAGAGAAATCTTCTCTTGTCCGTATTCGAAACCCTGAGGAATCCTTTATATATTCGTTCATAACCGAACATGCCTCCAGTAACTCGCAGTGTCTCAAAGACTAATAAGGAGGAAGCTCAAAAGGTTAAGGATTGTCAAGGAATCAATACGAAAAGGAAGAAAAGAGCGTATCTAATATCATGTCTGATTATGATTCTGATAGTTCTGTTGGATCACAAGATGAATCATGTTTGTTGGCTTACAACCTTCAAGATCCAACCAAAACCAAGTGTATTCATTCTGATAGTATGTCTCAATATATCCAAGGTTTTGATGAACTAGAAACCAATCTTTCTACGACTATTCGACATCAAGATTGGGTAAAAGAAAGTCGAAGGAACAAGAGAAATTCTTGCTGAGCTCAAAGCTCTAATTGAGGATCTTGAAAAACAAGAAGTGGTTGCGGACAAGTTCCTGGAGACATGCTTTAAGAGTTTGAACACTGAAGAGACCTCAGTGAACCACAAGAGCACCACTAGAGATTAAGTTATTTGCTGTATTACTTAATCTAGTATAATGGACATCAATTTTTGATTTCTTTCATTGATTGTATTGGTCTATTATGAATAAAATTATTTGTTTGAGTAATTTTTCTTATGATAGTTTTCGGTTTACATAGCTTGTGCTTAATTGCTTTTACCTTATTGCTATGTATGTTTATGGGATGTTTGATTTCGGTTTTACTACCTTAATATTCGATCTCATATATTGTGAACCCTCATGGTTTGGTGACTTTTTGATTTAGCGGGATTAAGTTCTAGCCCTAGTAGGTAGGCTTTATCAAAGGATTATGAGGGGTTCTGATAGAAACAATATGTGAAAAAGTCATAATATGTTGAATCGATTTTGGTTTAGCATAAAAGCATATGTGTTTCGACGGTTTTCAACTTTTGCTTGCAATTGTTAAAACCGGTTTTCAACCTTTCTCTGTTAAAGGTTGAGGTATGTTGTTATTCTTTTGTTTATCCATAAGGATGACAACGTGATGATATTTCGATATCAATTCTCCCTGGACGAAGATGCTATCATATTGGAGAAGTGGATGCGAAATTGGAGGTAACAATCTTGTTAGTTAATTGTTTTCATGTTTAAGAAAAGCCCGAGTTTATATTATATATATGTGTTACTTTTGCTTAACAAAATTTCGGTTCAATTGATATTTATTCCATGATGTGTGTGTGGATGTGTGTTTCAATTGATTCTGGTTAAGAAAAACTATTGTTATATTGCTTTATTGTGTGATATCAATTGTTTAGGCTTACAAAATTTCGGTACAATTGATGTGTGTGTGTGTGATTCAATTGGTTCCGGTTAAGAAAAACTATTGCTATCTTGTATGGTATCGATGGTTTAGGCTTACAAAATTACGGTGCAATTGCGGTGCTTATAATGTCTATGTTGTTTCAATTGCTTACGGTTGAGGTGAATAATTATGCAAGTTGATTTATTTTGGTTTGTATGAATTATTTATGGCTTAACGAAATAATATGTGTACGGGATGAGTTGTTTAGTCCAATTCGATTCCGGATAAGAAACTAAGTTAATTCTGATCTTATTAGACTTATCGAAGTGAGGTTTCAGTTATTCAAGTCTAATCGAATGCCTAAACAAGAAATGCTAGTTAACTAACCTAGTACTTGTCTTGTTTAAAATTGAAAGGTATAAGTTTATGGATAATTAGAACCTGATGAGAAAAATGGAGTTTATCTTTATTTTGGTCTTATCGAATTAAGCGGTTATTTTTGAACAATCGGTTTAGCAAAGGGTCTAATATGCTTAGTTGTTTTTGGTTTGCTAAACTAAATTGGAAAAATTATTTCGGACAATTATTTCCTTGGTAACATATCAAAACAAGACTACTTGTAGTTTTGGTTTTGATATTGGTTATCAGAACATGATGTGTGGAACCCCCGTGCCTAACTCTACAGGTTTGCAAGTCTATTATGAGATTTGTAAGATTCTTTTCGTGTTGTCCTTTATTTTTTCGTTTCTTTGTCATTTTTGTGACAAAAAGGGGGAGAAATATATGGAGTAAACAGGTGATGCTGGCATTGATATTTTATATTGATTGGCATCACTAGGGAAAAGAACATTGGTACTTGAATGTTTTTATCTAACGAAAGAGTGAAAGCACAGACTAAGGGGGAGTAACATGTCATATGATTTGGTATAACAAAGACATGTGGATTGAATATCTACCTATCTTCCTTAGGGGGAGTATTTGCTTTGTTATTATAATATCAACAAATGACCTTTTCAAGGATTGAATGTGTGATTTTACCATGCCGTTGAATTGGGAATCAAGCGGATTGTAATGAATTATTGTAATTTGTTTATCCATATGATGTAAGAGTTTTGTCACTAAAATTGACAAAGGGGGAGATTGTTAGAGCATGGCTCGGTTGAACCCACCAAGCGTTGTTATGTCAAGTTTGGTTGTCATATTTTAGTGAATCAAAACTCATGTTAAGAGTCGCTTGATTATGTACTAGAGTCAACTTCGTATATGTTAACTTGAAAGTATTAGGATATGAGACATTACAAGTATTGCGAAGTCTTGAAGATGCGAAAAAGCAAGGAGCTACAACGAAAACAATCATCCTTCCACTTGAGGTTAGTGATATTTGACTTGAACTTTTTCATTCCCTAATGTATCTTTCAAGTCGTGCATATTGAAAACATAACTGCGAAGCATATTTGAACTCTAGATAGACATAATATAAGGAATACAATACGAGGTTTATTGTTTAGCCATTAAACTTTGTAGATAAGACATCGCCATAATCATTTGAATGCTATTATGATTATGTATGGGTATGAGGTGAGGATTTCATCCTAAGGAACAATGTTTACACGTATTCTAAGGAAGTAAGTTCATAAACTTGTTTGTGGACCGAAAAGTAAATTGCCAGGTGTTATTGGTTTTGATATTCATTGCATATCTTATGAACAACCAATATGTGTGATAGAGTATAACCGCTCACAACTTGTTATGTTCTTGGTAGAACTATTCACAAAGGCCTGACTTATGTATTGGTATAACTTTTATTAGTAAAACCGATCTTAAGTAATCACATGTGGTATGATCGGGTATGTATGTATGACAACTTTTAGGAAAGGGGAACCGATCCTAGTAAGGGGTGCAGTACATCAAGGGAACCGATCCTTGTATGGGGTGCAGCAAGGTTTATAGCAGAAAGGGGAACCGATCCTATGGACATGTGCAACACATATAAGTTAGATACCATATATATATGGGGAACCGATCCTAGTACCTAGTCAACCGAATTTTTGGAAAGCTAGTGTGACTATGCACAGTACTCACATGGAGGTAGAACCGAAACTTGTTTTGGTAGAACCGTTAAACCCATGATTGTGATTGAATGTTGGTTTGATCAATCACATAGTTCTTGAAAGTCAGATGAACTAATTCTAAACTTGTTTGGAAGTGTGGCAAATCGGTTTCAAGGTTGTAAGTGTGAAAGAGAACTTACAAAATAAAGATGTCGACAAACTTTGAACACGTGTTGTGAATATTTATTTCTATAATTGTTTAGAGATATTCCTTAACGGCTAAGGGAAGAGAATCCCAAGATCGAAACATAAGTAAGTTAAGAATCTTTTAATTAAGGTTATTAATTTCATTTTGTAGGGAAATTACAGAATTAGTAATGTGCATTTACTAATTAGATTTTCCGAGAGATTTCGATCGTTATTTTTGGACAGAGCATTTCCAGGAATTATGGAAACCGAATTTGTGCTTTAATGAATATCTTGAGAATATTTTCGGTTTTGGAAATTCCTTGGTGTCCAAACTTCCTTGTCTATAAATACACGAAGTTTTCCTTTTTGGCAAACTAATCCTTCGTAACAACAGATTTACTCTTTTGTTGTTGTTACTAGTGTAGCCGCCTATTCGGAGAGGAGAGTAACCTAATTAGGCGAAATCTCTTACGGCCGCTCAATTTAAAGTCTTCTTTGGGATTGAGAAGCTCTAGCGCGACCCGTTGGTGGGAAACTAGATAATTGCGGTTTATCTTTGTTTTCGATTGATTTGATTGACTAACGGTGGTTGAAATCTGATTGCACCTAGTTTGTTTATTCTTGAGAATCTTCTCTTTTGATATAAGATTTACTCAAACTAGTTCGTAGTTTCGACAGGATCTTTAGACTGTTGTTAGTTCTAAAGACGATATTGTGATAATCCATTGTTAACGTACTCGTTCAATGGCGTGATTGATCACAAGAGATTCAAGTGATTGTGTGCAGGTTTTTATTGAAGATTTAAGAAGATTTGAAGATAAAGAAGATATTGAAGATCTGACTTGGGTTTTATAATCTTTGGTGTGCACAATACTTGTTTTGGTAAAAGAGGATCCAATTAATAATCCGTTTATCCTTGTGGTAGATTGGATTGATTAATTGAGTAGATCGGCATCAACACGATTCTTCGGATTAAAGGTGTTGTTGGATTAATCTTAAACGATTACATTTGGGTGATTGAACATAAGATAGATCTAAGGACCTGACGAAGGAGTTTATGTTAAGATAAACGGAAGAGCCTTTGTCTGACTCATATCACTTGGTTGAATAGAGTTGATACCAAACAGATTTGTTGTTCCTTTAATGTTTGTAATACGAACCAAAAGAATTGTTCCAAGTATGTGACTTATTCATAAGTTGGAGGCGTGGGAATACAGACGGAACTAACTGAACTATAGGGTTAGTTACTTGGTCTCAACTATACGAAGTTAGGTGTAATTTTGTGTAGCGGCTTAATCCTGAGAGTATTCAATTCTGGACAAGGTCCCGGGGTTTTTCTGCATTTGTGGTTTCCTCGTTAACAAAATCTTGTTGTGTCATTTACTTTTATTTTCCGCATTATAATTGTCTTATTATAATTAAAGTAAATTACACAAACATTAATTCCTATTTACTTGTTAAGCAATCCTATTGTGTTTGGTTAAGTCCGAACCTTTGTATCAAGTAAACATACTTCGTTGTTGTATTGTCTCGATCTCGTATCCATAGACGATCACACGAAGTGAGAACCGATTAGTTGTATTGTCTCGACTCAGTCCATAGACAATCACTTTTGGAGAAAGGACTTATAGGTAGGAAAAGTTTTAGCTTGAGGTATATTTGGGGTACCCTCGCTTTTTCAAACAATGTACTTAGAAAACCTTTATTTTGTCATGACTATCAGCTTGAAAGGAGTCATAAGCTTCATTTTCCCGTTTCATCTCATTCAAGGACTAAACCACTTGAGTTTTTACACCTAGAACTTTGGGTCTTAGTCCTGTTGTTTATGGGTGAAAACTACTCCTGCCGAATTTGGTAATTTGGGGTGTGTGGATGAGGAATGAATCTAAACCCTAAACAAATGCACTGCGCGGTGAGTGCTTGTAGATTCAGAAGTCAATCTGTGCAAGTCCGGCCTAAACCAAGAAATGGCCGTTCCAGACTTGTTTCGGTCACAAAGTGAAGGAGATGGGGTTGATCTTAGGGAGGGAAGCGAAGAAGGTGTTGAGATTGTGAAGGTGTTGGCTATGAATGACTTATAACAGAAAGATGAGCAGGCATACGATTGATGCAAGCAGACTCTGGGTGTTGGAATACGTTTTTGTATTAACACTTGGTTTCTGTATTTTTGTCTGGACTTGCTCTTGTTGGTGAAAATAGGGAGGAGAACCTATTTATACAAGTCATTGAGCCTTATTCACGTCTCTCGTGGGAAGTGGAGTGGCGGAGTAGTGGAGTTGTGTGTCGGTTTTACACGATCGGTCTTGCCCACTTCTCCCGTCACCGCTAACCGTCCATAACTTCCTAACACGTTCTTGTGATGGCGCGTTGCACGCCGCACGCCGTAAACCGCCGCACCAATACCCGGTATGTATCCCCCGGTTTGTGACATGATTGATGTCTGGAACGTGTGGATCGTGGATCCACGATAGGTAGCATGTAATGCTAATTTGAATAATTGCGTTATCAGGAAGTTGATACTTGTGAAGTATCGTGTGTATTTTATGCAGGTACTGCATCATGGTGTGATAAAGTGATGGGTAATGACGCCTCACTGACCAACTAACTCCTGACCAGGGTTGTATAACCAAGCTGGTGAAGTTGGACGGGTGAGATGATCTTTGAGACACTCATCTGCGACCGTTAATGAAATTAGGTTTTTGAAGAGGTGCACAGGCATCACTCTTAAGCTTGGTCGAAACCAAGCATGGATACAACTTTCGTCAGGCCGACCATATATGCGTGTAGACGGCATGATGGTGTAGGCGCCTATACCCCATTACCTCACGAAAGTATGATCTGGGTCACTCAATTCATCCGGTGAAGTTGAGTGGTCGAGATCGATTTGTGACAGAAAACCAGTGCCGCAAGAACCGCACGTCATGCCCACTTCAGGCACACGTTCCAAGACGACCAATCTTGGTCGGTCTTGGCCGATTGGCCTGGTGTGAAGGTGGTAGGCTGGTGTTCACGCCTATACCTGAATATCCCATAAAAATGTGATCTAACCCATCCAAATCGTCCGGCGAAGTTGAGCGGTCGAGATCAGTTTGTGGTTTGGGAGGTGTGACCACGCTAGTTTGGGCGTGCGTTTTGGATTAACCAGGCATGATATGCCTTGGCCGATCGAGTGAGGGAATAGATGGGTCCACGGTGGTCATCTTTGGTATGACCGGACCGCTAATCTAATCTTGGACCCTCCATTCGTGCCGGAGAAGATGTACGCTCGTGATGCTCAAAACCCTAATTATGGATTTCAAAGCCGTGCGTCACCCCTTGTTTGGGCGCACGAATTTGTTACGACCAAGCATGGTTGGTCTTGACCGGTTGATCAAGTGTGTAGGCGGGCCCTCGGTGATTGTGTTGACATGCTCTGGGCCCTTTGAGTTCACATCTACACCCTCCATCTATACCTGCGAAGATGGATGGTTGAGACCGTTTTGCGACACATGTAATATGCCGCAAACCCTAATTTAGGGTTTTTCGTCCATGCTGCTTGGTATAAACGTTTTTTTTGGCAAGCTAAGCCAATGGCCGACCATGCGGGGTCGGCAGTGGGTATTCCATACCTGCTTGGGGGTGATGGAATTGATCTGGGTCATCCAATCATTCTTGTGGAGTTGGATGACTGCGATCATATCCGGACTGATACGATCAGTCTGGATGCTCAATCGGGCTAGTATAACACACCGAGAGGGGCTCAATCGGGCTAGTATAACACACCGAGAGTCATCCTGTACGGGTATTTCGTACATGGTTTCATTGTAGTGCTTGGAGGTTCGTGTTGCTCTGTAAGAGTAACACTCAGTCGTCATGCCGCACTGATAATGAGTACAGGAAATACAAGGCTGATTTCGCACTATTTAATAATGCTAGAAATTCACAGGGTATATGGGATTGTTGCTACATGCTCCATCCTGGATGAATTTCATGTATTCATAGAATGGGATTGTTGCCACATGCTCCATTCTTGGTGAATTAAGTGAGGGATTATCCAACACTTATTAATGGCTTTATCTTTTACAAGATGTCAGCGCATAATTTTTTCTGGTTTTTACAATTTTAACCTTAAACGAAAATCCACCATCAACAATAAGTCCCCTGCCTAGCACATAATGGTTACACTATTGTGGGGTAGGCATGAGATGGTGACAAATTTTGTTCATTGAAATGACCAAGCTAAGGTGAATGTATATTTACCATATAGGCCGACATCGTCAGGCGTTGCCCTGGAACTGGTTGGTCCTGATCGAAGTTGTGAAGGAAGTAGGACTTGATCTGGTGAGTCGCTTTGGTTCTCCTTGTGTATATCCGAGCTTGGTCCCTTCCTTGGGTTAGGTGTACTCCCACACAGCTTTCCTCAGATGTATCTGATAAGCATCGTTGATTGTTATCCCGAATTGGTAGCATTTATAGGTGGTAAGTAAATACTTCTTTTCTCCTGGGATTCTTTCGACTTGCGAGATTATAAAGAATCATCTCACGCAGTCATTTATTCTATATCTCAGGTACTGCTCCGCACTTATTTGATCTCCTGATTAACTGATCGATTGATTGATTGATGATTTTTCTTTTTGTGCTCATAACCTCTTCTCCTTTGCGCTTATCATGGAAGCGGTGGACGATCATTCTGCCGCTTCTCCCAGAAAGAAGCTTCGAAGTTGACAAGCCCGAAACCCGTGCGCATGAAGAAGTAATGGCTAAGATTGATCTTCCACTTCGTGAAGTCGGCCGTGCTATACAGGGATGTCTATCCTACACCTGCGTATTGCCATGGGACGCATCTGTGCGCTTTCAGCTGCGATTGACATGGATGAGCGGTGGAGGCGCGAGGAAGCGTTGCAAAATGCTGGTAAGCGCAAGGGCGAGAGATATGCGGCATGCGGTTGAAGAGGAGGAGAGTTGAGCATAAACATCCTCGACCCGAAGATAAGTGTGATTACCCGATCCAGACGGCGTGATAATTCTTTACTCCGACACGAGAGGAACCCGAACATCCGAAAGCAATTGGTACGACTCCTAATGTTGATGCGCTCTTTAATGCTCCCGCCGATGATGTTGGGATGGAGTGTCTTCACCGCGAAGATGTCCGATGCGAGAGTTGAGGTAGATTCGAAGGGAGGAGTATCAACAGTGATGGCGCTCGGCGAGAACCGAAAGCGGTGCAGGCGATGTCGATCCTCTTGACGACTAAACCTCTTTTCTTCTTTTTCCGCTTTCCAAGTATATTCCGTATATTTGAACATCTTCCTTGTACTCAGTGGCAGCCGAGTTCAAGGTTTTCTTCCATTTGATTGTTTGAATAAAGTTTTTTTTTTTTTTTTTTTATAACCCTTTGTCAAGACTGCAACTGATCCTTCTCAGGCGCAAGGGTGCGCCTTTACACATAACTCTTTGTGATAAAAGAAATAATGCCATAATGAAATATCCACGGACCTGTGTTCCTGATGCAAGATCTTCTTGTCCTTGCTGGGGCAGATGGCTCAAATCATTTTCCTTTTGTGCACACGTTATGTTTCCTTCTTCTCATGAGATGTTTGCCTAAGGTTTCCTTCCTTGCTCTAATGGGTTGCTTTAGGCTGACTCAGGACCTTTTGTTTTTAGGGGTAGAGAGGTTCTCAGGTGGAAATAATGCTTCAATTAAATTGAAAATTGAAAATTGAAAGTCCTAACTATGAATGCAAGTATTGCAATCATTTTCCGGGAATTACAAGCATGACATGAAATTGTAAAAGGAAATACGCTGGAAAAAAATAGCACGAGCGTTTTAAAGGGTAGAGGACGCCGGAAAGTGGTAGCACAAAACGTCTTAAGTTCGAGTAGGGTTTGAGCCATTGTGAGTGAATTGTTACGCCTTCTAGTTTATCGGGCGTTGATGAGCTTGCGGTAAACGCCTAGGATAACATCTCGCTACCGTGTACGGTTCCTCTTCTCTTTCGATGGGTGAGTCGGGTGGAGTGATCATTTTCACCGTCATGCTCCCAACCTTGAATGTAGTCATCTTCGTCACTGTGTCTCCAATTCCAAATGGGTTTGGGCGTGCGAGATACTTGGACCTTGGCCTTATCATCTTTGACCAAGATAGCCTCTACGCTCTTGATAAAACGTTTGAAAGGGCTGGCTTCCCATTCACATCTCCTAGCCGGGGTTGGTTTGTTGTTGGAGCCAGTCCCAGGACTTGTCGAAATGAGGGGCGGTAGGTTGCAAAGAGAGTTGCGCGATGAGACTTACTTGAGATCGGAACCTTTCAATGTATCTTGACAGGCTCTCTCCCGGAAGTCGTGTCACGTTGGCAAGTTGTTGGTGCGGTACTGCACACCATCGAGTCCGAAGGCGTGTTGGAGATTCTTTCGTATCAAAACCGGTAGAGGACAGCTTTCTAGTATTGCTTTGTTTTTCGTGCATCCAAGGGCGTCCCAGGATCGTGTCGTAGTTGGGGTGATCTTTGACTATGTAGAACTTTGCTTGTGTCGATGCATCACCCAATTTGACTTCCAGATCAATATATCCGTATGCATCTCTGAGCTCTCCTTCGAATCTTTAACCACAATTGGGTGACGAGTAGCTTCCCTGCTTTGAAATCTTTGCCGCTCTCAAGGTCTTGACAGTAATGATGTTAAATTCGGAAGCCGTATCAATCAACGCGCCATCGAACTCAGCATCTCTCAAACGAGTGACAGTTAGGAGTCCCCAGTTTCCTTTGCTCGTGTCCTTCAAGAAAGACTGGGGTTCTTGACCGCTTCGGATACAAACGCCCGCACGACACAACGTGGTTGAGGGCCGTAAATATGTCTTGACGCTGCCCTTTGGAGAAGTACAAGATTTCACACAAGTGTTCCATCATAGATTGTACGATCTTGCGAATAGAATCCCCGAAATCATGCGGTTCCTCATAAGGAGAGGGTCTCTACGAACACCTTCGTTTCCAAGTTGGAGTTCCCCCGTCTCTATCTTTTCCCGAATATTTGTTTCAACCTGTTACAATCTTTGGTTGGATGATGTACGAATCTGTGGTAGCAACAGTATTTGGGATCTGCCATGTCTTTCTTAGTTGGAGGACGCCTGATAGGAGGCAGCTTGACGGCGTCGTCTTGGATCCATGCTTCCAAGAGTTCTATCACTTCATTCATGGGGAAAGGAAAACCTGTATCTTCGGTGTCTTGTGCAGGAGCTTTGTCTGCTCCTTTCCGAGACGAAGTATTGTGTGCCGGGGATGTCCGCTTGGTTTGTTGTTCCGTCACTGGAGCTTTCCTTTTCTCTCCTCCGCCCACTACACTCACAGAAGGACCAGTGTTGTATTGCTTGTTCGTGAAGCGCCTGCTCCCTCGGCTTTCACGTGAATCTTCACTTCGAACGACTCTGGTTCTTTCTAGCAACGCTGGTGCAGTTGTTGCTGAACGCTTGGCGGCTTCAAGGAGTTCAGAGAACGTTTGAAAGCCCAGATTCTCTAACAGAGCGCGGTATATGGGTATCATCCCGTTGATGCACAACTCCACCAATTGTCATTCGGTGACATTCGGGTCGTGACAATCCAACTCTTGGGTTCTGAACCTTTTGACGAAGTCGTTAGGATGCTCGTTGTTCCGCTGGAGAATTCTTCCCAGATCTGAAAAGGTGATTTGTTCGGACACGAAGAAATAATTTCGAGAAAGCACCGACCATCTCGCTCCAATTGGATATCTTTGTTAGGCGCGATGTTGTTGTACTGTGTGTACGCCCTCCTCGTAAGTGATTTCGAGAATTCTTTCGGGCGCAGAACATGATTGTATTCATGTTCCCCCAAGGATTCCAAAATCGAGAGACGTGTTCACGAGCATTACCAAGACTGTCGTAGAGGAGAACTGGGAGAGGTGTAACCTCTTGGAAGAGGAATTCGTTGTACATCTTGAGGGTACGGTGGCTGATGTTGGTGTACATCCGTTCGGTCCCCTTTTCCTCGATTTTGGAGAAGTCGTTCCAGATCCTCACGTGTAATGAAGTTGGAAGGTTGGTCTCTCTCCCTTTGGAGCTCAGGAGCAACACGAGTTTCTTCATTTGTGTGGGTCCGAGTGGAAACGCCTGCTCCAGGTGTATTGAATGCATCTCTTGTCGACTCCAAGGGTTGTCGTGAATCTTGCGGCAATCGTTCGGTCAAAGTTTTAAGGAAGGTGAGTACCTCTTTCTGAGTTGCGGCCATATCCGTTTGAGTTTTAGCAAGAACTTCCTGTTTCTCCATCAAGTCTGCAATGGTAATAGACGGTGTCCCTCCTCTTGTGCCTCCGTCTCCTCGTCCTGATGAAGGAGTGAAAGTTGTTGCTCTGGTGACTACCGGAGGTGTTATACTTGAGGTGATGCCGGGATTTGTGGCTGCTCTGGATCTGGTGATGGGAGGCGTTACACTTATTGGAACATTTCCTACTACGCCGGTGCTGATGGTAGAAGTGACGGCTCCACGAGATGTATTGACCACAGTAGCTCCACTGACAGGTACTTCGACACCAGGATTGTTATCCACACCAGCTCCATCAGAATTGATTGCTGACCCAGACCTTAATTCCACCATCTTGAAATGAATTTTTGATTGAATTGATTCTAAGATCTACCCTTTTTGAAATTGATGAAATTGAATCGAATTTGAAGAAATTGACTTTACAACCGAAAGATTAACTTCCCGCTGTGGTCGCCAATTGTTTATGGGTGAAAACTACTCCTGCCGAATTTGGTAATTTGGGTTGTGTGGATGAGGAATGAATCTAAACCCTAAACAAATGCACTGCGCGGTGAGTGCTTGTAGATTCGGAAGTCAATCTCAGGCAAGTCCTACCTAAACCAAGAAATGGCCGTTCCAGACTTGTTTCGGTCACAAAGTGAAGGAGATGGGGTTGATCTTAGGGAGGGAAGCGAAGAAGGTGTTGAGATTGTAAAGGTGTTGGCTATGAATGACTTATAACAGAAAGATGAGCAGGCTTACGATTGATGCAAGCAGACTCTGGGTGTTGGAATACGTTTTTGTATTAACACTTGGTTTCTGTATTTTTGTCTGGACTTTCTCTTGTTGGTGAAAATAGGGAGGAGAACCTATTTATACAAGTCATTGAGCCTTATTCACGTCTCTCGTGGGAAGTGGAGGAAGTGGAGTGGCGGAGTAGTGGAGTTCAGTTTTACACGATCAGTCTTGCCCACTTCTCCTGTCACCGCTAACCGTCCATAACTTCCTAACACGTTCTTGTGATGGCGCGTTGCACGCTACACGCTGTAAACCGCCAGACCAATACCCCGCATATGTATCCCCGCCAGTGACATGATTGATGTCTGGAACGTGTGGATCGTGGATCCACGATAGGTAGCATGTAATGCTAATTTGAATAATTGCGTTATTCAGGAAGTTGATACTTGTGAAGTATCGTGTGTATTTTATGCAGGTACTGCATCATGGTGTGATAAAGTGATGGGTAATGACGCCTCACTGACCAACTAACTCCTGACCAGGGTTGTATAACCAAGCTGGTGAAGTTGGACGGGTGAGATGATCTTTGAGACACTCATCTCGCGGCCGTTAATGAAATTAGGTTTTTGAAGAGGTGCGCGCAGCATCACTCTTCGACTTGGTCGAAACCAAGCATGGGATACAACTTTCGTCGGGCCGACCATATATGCGTGTAGACGGCATGATGGTGTAGGCGCCTATACCCCATTACCTCACGAAAGTATGATCCGGGTCACTCAATTCATCCTATGAAGTTGAGTGGTCGAGATCGATTTGTGACAGAAAACCCGATGCCGCAAGAACCGCACGTCACGCCCACTTCGAGCACACGTTCCAAGACGACCAATCTTGGTCGGTCTTGGACGATTGGCCTGGTGTGAAGGTGGTAGGCTGGTGTTCACGCCTATACCTGAATATCCCATAAAAATGTGATCTAACCCATCCAAATCGTCTGGCGAAGTTGAGCGATCGAGATCAGTTTGTGGTTTGGGAGGTGTGACCACGCTAGTTTGGGCGTGCGTTTTGGATTAACCAGGCATGATATGCCTTGGCCGATCGGGTAAGGGAATAGATGGGTCCACGGTGGTCATGCTGGTATGACCGGACCTGCTTAATCTAATCTTGGACCCTCCATTCGTGCCGGGAGAAGATGGACGCTCGTGATGCTCAAAACCCTAATTCTGGATTTCAAAGCCGTGCGTCACCCCTTGTTTGGGCGCACGAATTTGTTACGACCAAGCATGGTTGGTCTTGACCGGTTAGTCAAGTGTGTAGGCGGGCCCTCGGTGATTGTGTTGACATGCTCTGGGCCCTTTGAGTTCACATCTACACCCTCCATCTATACCGCGAAGATGGATGGTTGAGACCGTTTTTTGCGACACATGTAATATGCCGCAAACCCTAATTTAGGGTTTTTCGTCCATGCTTCTTGGTATGAACGTTTTTTGGCAAGCTAGGCCAATGGCCGACCATGCGGGGCCTCGGCGGTGGGTATTCCATACCGCTTGGGGGTGATGGAATTGATCTGGGTCATCCAATCATGCTTGTGGAGTTGGATGACTGCGATCATATCCGGAATGATACGATCAGTATGGATGCTCAATCGGGCTAGTATAACACACCGAGAGGGGCTCAATCGGGCTAGTATAACACACCGAGAGTCAGCATGTACGGGTATTTCGTACATGTTTCATTATAGTGCTTGGAGGTTCGTGTTGCTCTGTGAGAGTAACACTCAGTCGTCATGCCGCACTGATAATGAGTACAGGAAATAGAAGGCTGATTGCGCATTATTTAATAATGCTAGAAATTCACAGGGTATATGGGATTGCTGCTACATGCTCCATCCTGGATGAATTTCGTGTATTCATAGAATGGGATTGTTGCCACATGCTCCATTCTTGGTGAATTAAGTGAGGGAGTATCCAACACTTATTAATGACTTTATCTTTTACAAGATGGCAGCGCATAATTTTTTCTGGTTTTTACAATTTTAACCTTAAACGAAAATCCACCATCAACACCTGTGTTATCTAACTCTGGATTCATATATTTCCTTTATACGAAAAATCTGAGTTTAAGAAAGTTTTCTTTCAATTCAAAGCACAAGTTAAAAAACTTCTTCATAAGAATTGATTATGGGGGTGAATTTTTAAACAATGAGTTGTTTACTCTTTTAGCTTATAGTGGCATTGTGCTTGAAATATCTTGTCCTCATACCTCTGAACAAAATGGGTGGCTGAGTCGAAACACAAGCATTTAGTGGATGAGGCAAAACATATATTATCCAAACTGGTTTGAGTGATTATTTTAGGGTTGAGGCTTTTCAGGAAGCAAACTTCACTCTTAACAGATTACCTACTAATTCCTTATCCTTCAAGTCTCCATTTGAGGTGCTTTTCCATAAACAACCTGATTGTTCATTCATGAGGTCTTTTGGTTATCTCGATTATCATTTGTTGAGACCATATGTTACACATAAACTAGCACCAAGGGGTAAGCAATGCATTTCCATTGGTTACAACCCTCAGAACAAAGGATATAAGTGCTTAAATCCAACTTCAGGTAGAGTGTTCATCTCAAGGCATGTTACATAAGATGAAACTACTTTTCAAATGAGACTTGCTACATTATGTACACCTGCTTCTTTTCCTAGAACATCTGTAAGTTCTCCTACATCACTGGTTATTATGTCTTCGGATGCTATTTCACCAACTACTTCAGCTTCAACTGAAAAGATGAGGGTACCCAAATACACCACAATCTTTTATTTATCAACCTATAAGTCCTCTACCGAACGTGATCGTCTATGGACAGAGTCGAGACAATACGAAAATTCGGTTCCCGCTTCGTCTGATCGTATATAGATATGAGATCGAGACAATGCAACAACAAGATCACTTGTGTGATTGACTAAAGATATAAGATCGAGACGATACGACAACAAAGTGTGTACTTGATAATAGGTTCGGTAATAACCGAAACTCTATAGGATTACTATAAAGTATTACGGAGTTAACGTACAAGTATAATTTACTTTTAATTATAATAAACCAATTATAATTGCGGAATAGAAAAGTAAATGACACAACAAGATTTTGCTAACGAGGAAACTGCAAATGCAGAAAAACCCCGGGACCTAGTCTAGTTTTGAATACTCTTAGAATTAAACCGCTATACAAAATCTAATACCAACTTCGTATAGCTGAGACCAAGCAGACTACCCCTAGATACTTAGTTCCCTCAGTATCCCTGGGCCTTCGACTTCTAGAGTCACGCACGTGAATAACAAGTCTTTTGGATTGTATTCCAAACAACAAAGGAAGAATTTGTTTGGTAACCACTCTAATAAATCTTTCTAGAAAATAAGATGAGTTGTTTACAAAGGCTCTTATGTTTAATCTAATAGACTCCTTTGTCTGGTTAGATCAATTTGAATATTGAATACATAAATAATCAATCTTTAGATTCTCAACCAATCAATATAGATCTCAAAGAGAAACTATAACATGATGCGATCTCACGCAACTAAACAATCAGATCTATCAAAGATAAACTGATTCTAGTTGGATCCCAGCCGATCAAGGTTTGTGCACTAAATCCACAAGATACGAAAACTAATAAGAATTCTTCTTCGTCTTCAAATCATCTGTTGCCTTCAAATACCTGCACAACACCACTTGAATCTCTTGTGATCAATCACACACATAATGGAGTCTGTTAACAATGGATTATCACAAGATGAATTTAGATATAACAACAGTTCTAAAGATCCCGTCGATACTTTGATTTAGTCTGAATGAATCTTATATCATAAGAGAATATTCTCAAGAATAAACAAACTAGATGAATCAAAGTTTCAACAACCGTTAATCAATTAAATCAAATCGAAAACTAATAACACTACAATTATCTTGTTTCCCACCAACGGTACTTGCAGAGCTTCTTGATCCCACGAAAGTCTTTAAACGAGCGGTCGTAAGAGATTTCACCTAATTAGGATACTTTCCTCTCCGAATAGACGGATCCACCAGAAACAACAAGAATTGAAGTTTTCCCGTCTCTTAGGATAGTTTGCTAAAAATGCAAACTTAGGTATTTATAAACCAAAGATGTTTGGATACCAAGGAATTTACAAAACCGAAAATATTCTCAAGATATGCAATGAATGCCCAAATTCGGTTTTCCTAATTTCAATAAATGCTTGTCCAATATTTCCGAAATCTCTCATAGAAAATTTGTAATTAGTAAATGCACATTACTAATTCTTATTCTCTAGACCTATACATTAATTTCTGATAATTAAAGCATATAAAACCAAAAACCTTAATTAAAAGATTCTTAATTTATTTCGGTACAAGATCACCTTGAGTACCATACATGGGTTCATATCGGTTATACCAATCACTAGGATTGGTTCTACCTAAACATGGTACCCACTTGTGATCGGTCACACCAGTCACTAGGATCGGTTACACCAATTACAAGGATTGGTCACACAACCACCTATGATCGGTCACACCGATTATAATGATCGATCGTACCATCTCATGGGGATTACTTAGGATTGGTTACACCAATTACCATACCAAATCATAAGTCTAGGTATTGTGATCGGTTATACCAAGATACATAACCTGAGTTAATATCGGTTCTACCAACTTACACATATTGGTCATCAAAGAATATGCAATGAATAGCCGAACCAATAAACCTATTGATTTCCCTTTCGATTCATGAATGTACTTCCTTTAAACAAATGTAAAACATTATTTCCTAGGATGAAATATTCACTATTAACCGATATACATAATCATAAAACTATATACAAGATTATGTCGATTTCATATCTACGAAGTTCAAAAGATAGGCGTTATACTTCGTAGTCTAATTCCTTAATACTATGACCATACTATTATGATCATGTCTCTTCACTAGAGTATTATATACAATATGTACAGTATATACAGCTTCGCATGTTATGTTTTCAATATAGCACCACTTGAAAGATACGTTAGGAATGAAACAAGTTCAACATTACTAACCTCAAGTGGAAGGATGATGTCGTCGTTGTAGTTCGTTACTTCTTCACATTCTTCAGGTCTTCGGAGTAATAATTGCATGTCTCAATATTCCTAGACTTTCTAGTCTAACCTAAACGAAGTTGACTCTAGTATTTAACCAAGCGACTCTAGATGAGTTTTCATGCTAAAATATGACAACTAAACATGACATACTAACGCTTGGTGAGTTCAACCGAGCTATGCTCTAACACAAACAGTTCTAGTATTTCATCTTCACACAGTTCTGGGACTTCAGCCTCAACTACTTCTTCTGCTTCAGATACTTCTGTTCTATGATCAATTATCTCTATGTAACTTGATCATGTCACTCAAAGTGGTCATTCAATGGTTACCAGAGGCAAGGCTGGTGTTTTTAAGAACAAGGTATTATTTTCTACTAGACATGCATTATATGCTCAAATGCATGCTCTTACTCCTCCCGTCGTACCAACTTGTTTTGCACAAGAAAATAACTGTCCAAAATGGAGAGTTGCACTGGTACAACAACACACTGCACTAAAGGATATTGGTACTTGGTCCTTAGTTTACCATGATCCTTCTCAAAACTTGGTAGGCTATAAGTGGGTTTTCAGGATTAAACAAAACCCAGATGGTTCTGTGGAGAGATATAAGGCAAGGTTGGTGGCTAAATAATTTCATCAACAAGCTGGTTTGGATTACTCTGAAATATTCAATATAGTTTCAAAGCCAACAACAATTATAATAATTCTCTCTTTATCTGTTCATTTTAATATGCCTCAACTAGATGTGAGTAATGCCTTTTTGCATGGTGATATTCATGGAGAGGTTTACATGACACAACCACCTAGTTTGTAGATCTTGACCATCCCAAAAAGTGTACAAACTTCATAAGACCCTTTATGGTTTAAGGCAAGCCCCTAGGGCCTTGTATGAAAAATTTGCTAATGTTCTTCTTTTTTGTCACTTCACTATGTCAATTGTTGATAGTTCTCTACTTGTTCAGAAAATTGGCTCAAGACTAACTCTTATTCTTGTTTATATGGATGACATAATCATCATTGGCAGCAATAAGTATTATTGTTATGAACTCATTAATACTCTCAACTCTCATTTTCCAATCAAAGATTTTGGGTAGTTTACACCTTTTCCTATGTCTGGAAGTTAAAAGGAATTCAGCAGGTCTTTTTCTTTCACAAACAAAGTATGCACTTGATTTTTTGCAGAAATTTGATATTAATGGTGCTAAAGTGTGCTCTTCTCCTGTTCTTGTTAGTTGTATGCTCAATGCAAGTGATGGTAATCCGTTCTTTAATCCAACTATGTATAGGTCTTTAGTTGGGGCCCTGAAATATTTGATTTGGACAAGACCTGAAATCGGTTATGCTGTAAATCAAGTTTGCCAGTTCATACAAGTACCAAAAACTGTTCATCTTGTAGATGCCAAAAAAATCCTGAGGTATACTCTTACGTACAACTTGGCGCGTGTTGTAATGACACGATCTCCAAAATAAGTTTTTTTTGGTTTTTGTGTGTAATTTTGATCCGTATTATTCATATGTGTTACTATATAAGGTGATCAATAATTGTTCATGTCGCATTGTAATTGTCATGTTCTTAAATATATATTCTAATTGAATATATTTTTAGGCGCTAAAATTATATAATATAATGTTATATCGTCATAACGATAGCGAATAAATATCACATGTTGCACCACTAACCAACAACTACTACCACTGAAACCATCCATTACCATTATTTTTTCAACCAAATACAGTCACGGGCTCCAACACTACTCACCAATATTACCGCAACCACCCATAAGTTATATTAATATAATTAAGGTAATAGCACTCAATAAAAACTTCAGCTTCTGTTACAATTTACAATACTGTTACACTACAATTGTAAATGTCTTTGTCCAGCTGTATATGAGCTTTGTCTCCTGCTTACATGTCATGTCCTGATTGGTTCTGTCCGCATGTCATTGTTTGATCAACTTTATGTATGTTACTGTATAATGTCATAGAGTCCTTCACTGTACTTTGATTAAGACAATTGATTTTAATCAATTGTATCTGTGATACTTTACCCTTTAATGAATAATAATAATCTTAATATAGGTTTTGATGGTGGTTTTTAGTTCAAGGTCAAAATCGTAAAACCCTATATTTAGCGCCGTGATCCTGCAAAGGAATGATGGACGCTTGAAAATAACGAGTGCTCAAACCTCTTTCTTTACGCATGTGTTGAACAACTCAATATATGAAATTCATTCGGAATGGTGCGCATAGTAGCAATCCCAAATATTCTGTGAATTCTATCTTATGCCAGCATTATTAACTAATGCATGATTTGCCTTGTATTTTTTCCGTGCTCTGTTCCCAGCCGAACTCTCAATACTGGCATGACATGACGATCAATGCTCACTCTCAGCAGAGTAACATGAATCTCCCGAAATGCTAGTATTGGGATCTGCACAAAAATACTCATACATGCTACACCTCTCTGACAAAGAGATCAACACGTTCACACACTTTTAATTAAAGTTAGCGTGATCAAACACACATTTATTTCTTAAAGAAAACCTAGACTGTTAATGTTAGTCTCAGAAACGATCACGGCCACACAACCTGGCCGCATGATTTAACAAGCATAGCTTACGCCAAGCAGGACTAGGAAATCACCGTAGCAACCACCGGCGTGCCCACCTGTCCTATAGTTGATCGACCCCCATGTTGCTCATTCGCGAGCGCTTCAAACGCCGAACCAAACATGAGCGATTGCGTTGCGTAAAAACCAAGCTCAAACGAGCTAAGACCGTAAAAAACGGTCTCAAAAGCTATCATATCCGTCCAACTTCGCCAGCCTAGTTGGACGGCTTAGATCTTCCTGCAAACGATTAAAGAAGTGTCGGCATGATCGTTGGCGGCCCTACTTTCCCCTTGAACAAACGACTTGCCAGCGGCAAGCCTCTAAGATGCTAAATCGATCTACCAAAATCGAGTAAACGCGTCATGAACAAAGCCCTAGTTTGGGTCGCGGCGACACATAGCTGTCGCAGATCGATCATGACCGTCCGACTATGCCGGCCTAGTCGGACGGCTTGGATCGCATCTCGAGCAACCAAATAAGCGACAACGTGTTCACCGTTGGCCCAACTTCTTCTTTGGGCAATCGACCTCTCTATGGTTAAACCAGAACATACCAAATCGGTTGCCCAAAGTAGCTTGAACGTGCTACTTTGAAAAAACCTATATTACGTTTGCGGCAACACATTACTGCCGCAAATCGATTTCGACCACTCATCTTCGCCAGCTGATTTGATTGGCTTAGATTTAATCTTAAGCGTCCCAGAAGATGTCAACGTGATCACTGCGAACTCACCTTTACACGTGATTGACCGGCCTACGCAAACTAGGGCTCAATGCCTCGGAACACAAGCCCAAAGAGGGTTGGGCCACACAGCTCCCTAAACCCTAAAGTTAGGTCAACGGCAGTATGAAACTGTCGCAAATGATCACGACCATCCAACTTCGCCAGCCTAGTTGGATGGTATAGATTTATTTTTAGAAAACAAGCAAAGCAACATTGTGAAGACCGGCCATCCTTCTTCCACATGAGGTGATCGGCCAAGTGATGACTTGACTGTAGGGTCCTCAAACGATCACCCAAAGGTGGTCAATCATGCCTCCTTTTGAGATGCCAATCCGCGACTTATGCAATCAGGCTCTAAAACAATGATGCTTCATACACATCGATTAGTTTGAGCTGCTTAAATGCGATGATATACATGCATCGAATACATACAATATTTTATTGGCCTCATAAACAACTTAGTTGTTTCACCTAATAGCACCATGCTATTATCTGCGGCGGGTCCCATGACTTGACCCACTTATTCGAGACATCAAACATGTCACAAACTTGGGGATGCTTACTGGGGTATTTGTCTGGCGGTTTACAGCGTGCGGCGTGCAACGCGTCCATTACGAGAACGTGTTAGAAAAAGGCGGACGATTAACAGTGATGGAGTATTGGATGAAAGCGTGATCACGCAATGATCACCACCTCTTACACAACTCCATTACTCCACCACTTGACTTCCTCCACTTCCTACGAGATCAGGGTTGCGCTCAAATGACTTGTATATATAAATATATTTTCAATCTATTTCGGAACACAAAAAACCGAGTGTTATCAACACAAGTATCCAGAAACCATTTTCTGATACGCAAGTCATAAACAGCCGCACCTTTAATACTCTGATTTCAAACACCTTCTTCGATTCCCTCCTAAGATCAACCCTTGTCCTTCACCTTGTGACCGAATTGAATCTGGAACGGTCATTTATTGGTTTAAGCCAGAATCTTACAGATTGATTTCTCGAACCTAAAAGCATTCACGTGCAGTGCATCTGTTTAGGGTTTGAACTCGTTTCTCATCAACACACCCCAAATTACCAAAAACAGCAGAATCAGTTTTTACCCCAAAAAAACTGGCGACCACAGCGGGAGATTAATCTCTCGGTTGCAAGATCAAATATCAATTTCATTTCAATTTTGTCAAAATTCAAAATGGTGGATCTTAGGTCTGGATTGGCGACCAATTCCGACGGAACTAGCACTGACAACACTCTCGGTGTTGATGTCCCTGTTAGTGGCATACAACATGTCAATATGGTCAATGCATCTCGTGGAACTACGTCCTCTACCACCAACACCAACAGAGCAGGAGATATTCCCTCGGTAACACCTACCATCACCAGAGCCAGAGCAGCCGCAAATCCCAACATTTCTTCAAGTGTAACGCCTCCAGTCGTCACCAGAGCAGCTGCAACTCCCACGTCAGGACGAGGAGCCTGAGGAATCAGAGGAAGCCAACCCCCAATTACCATTGTTGATTTGATGGAGATGCAATAAGTTATCGCTAAGGCTCAGGCAGACATGGCTTCGACTCAGAAAAAGGTACTCACTTTCCTCAAGACATTAACAAAACGATTTCTACAAGAGTCACGACAGCCCTTGGAACCAACAAGGAGTACCTTCAACACGCCTGGCGCGAGTGCTTCAGCAGGACATGCCTACTTAGATGAAGAAGCATGTATTTATCATGAACGCCCATGGGAAAGGAACCAGCCATCCAACTTCATCACTCGTGAGGATCTGGAACGACTTCTCCAAAATCGAGGCAAGGAAAATCCGGTGGACCTGCACCAGCACCAACCTCCATATCCTCCTGATGTGCAGAGAATTCCTCTACCGAGAGGATATTCTTCTCCTCAGTTTTCCCTCTATGATGGTACTGGTAACGCCCGTGAACACATCTCTCGTTTTCTGGAATCTTTGGGAGAACATGAATACAATCACGTCCTCCGCCTAAAAGAGTTCTCAAAGTCACTTACCAGAAGAGCATACACCTGGTACAACAACATCGCGCCAAACAACAAATTAAACTGGTGTGAGATGGTCACCGCCTTTTACAAAAAGTATTTCTTTGTATCCGAACAAATCACTTTCTCGGACTTGGGAAGAATATTTCAGCGAAACAACGAGCATCCGAACGACTACGTCAAGAGATTCAGAATTCAAGATTTGGACTGTCACGATCCAAACGTGACCGAACAACAATTGGTAGAGTCATGCATCAACGGTATGGTTTCCATCTATCGTGCTTTATTGGAAAACTTGCACTTCCATACATTCTCTGAACTCCATGAAGCTGCTAAGCGATCGGCTACGACCGCATCAACACTTTTTGAAAGAACCAGACCGGCTAGAGGTGAGGATTCACGCGAAACTCGAGGAAATAGGCGTTTATCGGTAAGCGTGGTAAGCGAATGAGGGAAAAGGAAAGCTCCAGCAACGGAGCAACAACCCAAACGCGCAGCACCAGCGCAGACGACCCCATCCCGGAAAGCCACGGCTAAAAATCCTAAAGCTTGGGATGCTACAGATTTCCCATTTCCAATAGATGAAGTCATTGAACTACTGGAAGCATGGATTCAAGATGATGCAATCAAGCTACCTCCTCTTAGGCGTCCACCAAGGGAAGAAGAAATGGCGAATCCCAAATACTGTCGTTATCACAGGTTCGTCAATCACCCAACCAATGACTGCAACAAGTTGAAGCGCATTTTCAAAGAGAAGGTGGATGCAGGAGAACTCCAACTTGGAAACAAATGAGTCAACAGAGACCCCCTTCCTGTCAGGAGTTGCATGATTTCTGGGGACTCTGTTCACATGACTGTGCAGTCTATGATGGAACGATTATGTGAAATTTTGTATTTCTCTAAGGCACAACGTCAAGACATGTTTAAGGCTCTAAACCGTGTCGTATCGGGCAAGCATCTGTTTTCAGTTAAGGAAGTTTCTCCTGAGCCTCAATCCTTCCTAGGAAACACGAGATGTAACTGGGGACTCCTAACCGTCGCTCGCTTGAAGGATGTTGAGTTCGACAACGTGCTGATTTATGTAGTATCTGATTTCAACATCGTCACCGTCAAGGCCCTGAAAGCTGCAAAGATCTCAAAGCAAGACGTTGTTCATTTCCCAACCACAATTAAAAATTCCGAAGGAGAGTCCAGAAACACTTATGGGTACACCGACCTCGAGATCAAGATATGAGACGCTCTAACATGCGGTAAGTTTCATATTGTGAAAGATTACCTGAACTATGATATAATTCTGGGGCACTCATGGGTGCACGGAAACAAAGCAAAATTAGGGGTGTGTCCTTTGCCAGTGTCTATACCTAAGAGGATCTCCAACAAGCCATCCAATCCCGAAGACTATTTGCTGCCGTATCAATCACTCACGAATGTGATGCAATTTCCTGGAGAGAGCCCAACAACATACGTTAGAAGATTCCGAACTCAAGTAAGTCTCATCGAACAACCCTTTTTGCAACCAGTCACTCCTCCTTCTGATAAGTCTCGGGGACTTGCTCCAATCAACAACCCATCCGCCACTAGGAGGTGTGAATGGGATGTTGGTCCTTTTAAACGCTTTGCTAAAAGTGTAGAAGTTGTCTCGGTCAAAGACGGCAAGCCCAAGGATCAAGTAGCCGTACAACGCCCAAACCCATTTCAAATTGGAGATTTGGTGATGAAGGCGACCGCATTTCGAGTTGGGGATGTGACAGTGAAAGTGACCGGTCAGTCTGATTCACCTACAGAAGGGGAAGATAAGCCATATCTGGTGGCAGATGTTATCTTAGGTGGTTATTGCAAGCTCATCAACGCTGACAATCTGGAAGGCGTGAAGATTCACTCACAATGGCTCGAACCCTACAATGCCTAAAGACGTTGTGCTACCATCTCCTCCAGCGTTCTCCATACCTAAAACGCTGTGCTACCCTTTTCCTCCAGCGTTCACTTTAGTATTTCTTCTAGGAATTTCCTCTTTCATGCAACATTTGTAATTTCCCCAAAATGATTGCACTGCTTGCATTCATAATTAGGGTTTCAATTTATCAGTTAATCAAAGTATTATTTCCTTTTAGAAACCTCTTTACTCCCGAAACATGACACAAAGTCGTGAGAAAACCTAAAAACCTCATTATCCATCAAACCAGAAAGACAAAACCCTAAAATAAACATCTCATATCTTTCGAGAAACATCGAAGGAATATTCGAAGAAGAAAAGAAGCAGAGGAATTATAATTATTAGGGCAAACGCTTCGAAAAGCAGTCTACTCCAACAATAAAGCAACCCCTCAATCATCACGTGATTAGGCGGATTACAACATAATTGGAAGGCAGGCAGGTTCGTGACCAATCTTTGATTTTCATCATTGAATCCCCTTTGTTATTTTCTTAGGGTTATATGCGATCATCATAAGGGCAAGTGCGCGTTCACATGAGAACGCATCATCAAATGTCACATGGAGAGATTTTGTCGCAACCTTACTAGAGAAACACTACAACTAGGGTTCCCGAATATCAAAGAGAAAATTATTAGATAAAAACCAAGTTCAACCACAAAACTACTGAGAGTACGAGAAGAAAATGTCTACAAAACTGTAGAAAGTGCTCAACTACAAATGAAAGCAACAAAGGGAAACTTTAGACATTGAAAGTATCAGTAGTGTCTTCACTGACGCTGTCATTGGAAGCTGCTTCAACACTTTCATCACAAGCCACCGTTGTATCCTCTATGGAAGCCGCATCGACTTCCCCTTTTGATACCGCTTCGACGCATTCCTCAACATCTGCTTCAATATTCCCTCCGAGAGACGCGCCGATATTTCCCTTGGAAGCCGCTTCAACATCTTCTTCCTTGGAAGCTGCTTCAATATTTTCTCCAGATACTGCTACCATGATCTCCTCAGCAGTCAGCGTTCCCTTCGGCGGTTGCTTCAATACCCTCCACGGAATCTACTTTGACCTCTCCCTCAGGAACTGCCCCAACATCCTTTTGAGGATACTCTGGTTCGTCCATGTCAGAATCGAGGATGATGACTCCGTTGCAGACAGGGTAATCATACTTGTTTTCACTGGAAGGCCGCTGATGTTCGATCCTTCGCCGCTTTAGCCGAGCTGCAAACCTTTCAGCTCTCGCACTCGGCAGCTGAGACGCTTCGCCGTGCCTCCATTCTTCCTCCATGCCGTCTGAATCCAAGAAAGCCTGAGTACTCTCCCGGACGAAACGTAGTTGCAGAAGAGACATACCCTGTATGGCACTATCAGCTTCACGAAATGGAGGATCTATTTTGGCCATCATCTCCTCGAACGCGCTAGCCTCAGGTTTGTCGACTTCGAAGCTCTTCTCTGGAGAAGTAAAAGAGTAATCATCACCAGTATTTCCCATCATACACTGCAAAAAGGGACGTTATGATCATACCGACAACTGGTAAATAAAAATCGTTATTATCAATCAAAATCTGCACAATGAACAAGGAGAAATACCTGGAACGAGGAAGAGAAACAATCCTGTGATGAGAAAAAGGCTCCAGCATCTTATTTATATTCCACGAATCACCAAGACCCGGGAAGAAATGGAGTATCCACTCGCCGTGTATAAAGGCTCCAGATACGTGATAACAATCAAGTAGATACTTATCTATCTGAAAAGGATAATCGCGTTGAAAGGAAACGTGCCCTACGCAAGGACCAGGCCAGTCTTTATCCTGTTAATGTGCATCGAACTCCTCTTGAGAATTTCTTTATCTGTCACCATCTAGTGCTTACCCCGCAACAATGTCACCGTTACGTGCTAAGCAGGGGACTTAATATTGATGGTGGTTTTTAGTTCAGGGTCAAAATCGTAAAACCCTATATTTAGTGTCGTGATCCTGCAAAGGAATGATGGCCGCTTGAAAATAACGAGTGCTCAAACCTCTTTCTTTATGCATGTGTTGAACAACTCAATATATGAAATTCATTCGGAATGGTGCGCATAGTAGCAATCCCAAATATTCTGTGAATTCTATCTTATGCCAGCATTATTAACTAATGCATGATTTGCCTTGTATTTTTTCCGTGCTGTGTTCCCAGCCGAACTCTCAATACTGGCATGACATGACGATCAATGCTCACTCTCAGCAGAGTAACATGAATCTCCCGAAATGCTAGTATTGGGATCTGCACAAAAATACTCATACATGCTACACCTCTCTGACAAAGAGATCAACACGTTCACACACTTATAATTAAAGTTAGCGTGATCAAACACACATTTATTTCTTAAAGAAAACCTAGACTGTTAATGTTAGTCTCAGAAACGATCACGGCCACACAACTTGGCCGCATGATTTAACAAGCATAGCTTACTCCTAGCAGGACTAGGAAATCACCGTAGCAACCACCGGCGGGCCCACCAGTCCTCTAGTTGATCGACCCCCATGTTGATCATACGCGAGCGCTCCAAACGCCGACCCAAACATGAGCGATTGCGCTGCGTAAAAACCAAGCTCAAACGAGCTAAGACTGTAAAAAACGGTCTCAAAAGATATCATATCCGTCCAACTTCGCCAGCCTAGTTGGACGGCTTAGATCTTCCTACAAACGATTAAAGAAGTGTCAGCATGATCGTTGGAGGCCCCACTTTCCCTTTGAACAAACGACTTGCCAGCGGCAAGCCTATAGGGCGCTAAATCGATCGCCCAAACTCGAGTAAATGCGTCATGAAAAAATCCCTAGTTTAGGTCGCGGCGATACATAGCTGTCGCAGATCGATCATGACCATCCGACTTTGCCGGCAGTCGGACGGCTTGGATCGCATCTCGAGCAACCAAAGAAGCGCCAACGTGTTCACCGTTGGCCCAACTTCTTCTTTGGGCGATCGACCTCTCCATGGTAAAACCGGAACATACCAAATCGGTTGCCAAAAGTAGCTTGAACGCGCTACTTTGAAAAAACCTAAATTACGTTTGCGGCAACTCATTATTGCCGCAAATCGATCTCGACCACTCATCTTTGCCAGCTGATTTGAGTGGCTTAGATTTAATCTTAAGCGGCCCCGAAGATGTCAACGTGATCACCGCAAACCCACCTTTACACGTGATTGACCGGCCTACGCAAACTAGGTCTCAATACCTAGGAACGCACGCCCAAAGAGGGGTGGACCACACGGCTCCCTAAACCCTAAAGTTGCGTCAACGACAGTATGAAACTGTCGCAAATGATCACGACCATCCAACTTCGCCAGCCTAGTTGGATGGTATAGATTTATTTTTAGAAAACAAGCAAAGTAACATTGTGAAGACCGGCCATCCTTTTTCCACATGAGGTGATAGGCCAAGTGATGACTTGACCATAGGGTCCTCAAACGATCACCCAAAGGTGGTCGATCATGCCTCCTTTTAAGACGTCAATCCGCGACTTATGCAATCAGGCTCTAAAACAATGATGCTTCATACACATCGATTGGTTTGAGCTACTTAAATGCGATGCTTCACATGCATTGAATACATACAATATTTTATTGGCCTCATAAACAACTTAGTTGTTTCACCTAATAGCACCATACTATTCTCTGCGGCGGATCCCACGACTTGACCCACTTATTCGAGACATCAAACATGTCACAAACTGGGGGATATTTACTGGGGTATTGGTCTGGCGGTTTACAACGTGCGGCGTGCAACGCGTCCATTACGAGAACGTGTTAGGAAAAGGCGGATGGTTAACAGTGATGGAGTAGTGGATGAAAGCGTGATCACGCAATGATCACCACCTCTTACACAACTCCATTACTACACCACTTGACTTCCTCCACTTCCTACGAGATCAGGGTTGCACTCAAATGACTTGTATAAATAGATTTTCAATCTATTTCGGAAGATAGTTTCTTAAGTCTTCTCTGGTTAGTTTTCATCCTCTCCTTTTTTAGTTTTCCTTGGCCTTAAACCTTAATATTTCTATTCTTGCAATATACTATCTAATGGATTCTTAATTTTCTGCTTGCAGGACCTCATCCTTTTTGAACCATGGGGGGTGTCCATTATTGGACAGGTTTTATTCTCTTCCTGTTTCAATCTCTATTGTTCACAGCAGTATGCACATCGTCTCCTTCTGTAGTATCACAGGCCATCACTCTCATGATGGATTCTAACAGTATGTTCAAGTATATAGCTAGTAATCATTTTTATGATTCCAAAGTCTCTACCAAGTTTCAATCTCAAGTGCAAATCTCAGCTTCTCAATTTCGAGTCAACATTCTAAATTTTTTGGAGCCAGAAAAGTTCCAAATTTTGAATATCCGTGATTGGGGGTACTCCAGCTGTACTGCGATCTTTCAGCAGCAATCTCCTCACCCTGTTGCAGTCTATCTCGGTAATATCCAAGGTCTCGCCAAGATTATCTCGTATACAAAGTCAAATCAATACTCTTTTATTGCCAGATATTCTCATTTAGTCTTTGCGGTTGTAATCTTTCCGGAAATAAATTATCCTCAATATCTCTTCATAACCAATTATGGTAGTGTGGCAGTTTCTATCACTATTTTTAAGCAACACCGGTGGGAATATTATACTCATTATATTCTCTCACATTTCTTTCATTATACTCAAATCATAAAAATGTCTTCTTCTTCTAAGAATCCTGTTACTTCTATCACCAATCAACTCCAGAATGCCAATATTAGAAACCTCTTAGCTATAAAACTAAGGCAAGTAGTTGGGTATGTGAAATCACTTTCAGTTGCTACAGAAGAGAGGGGACATACCTTGATAGGTAAGGTCTTTAATGAAGATCCTTTGGAAACAGATCAGGTTAGACAGGAACTAAAAACACTCTGGAAGCCATTCAAGTTCAGAGAGATTCGTGCTCTTGATAGAAACATTTTTCTTTTCAAGTTTTTAACAAAAGAAAGAATGGAAGCGGTGCTCAAGAAAAACCCCTGGAATGTTTGCAAGTCACACTTAAACCTTCTTCCTTATGATGATGTTGTTCCTCTAGAAGATTGGAACTTTAAACATAGTGAATGGACTATTCAATTCAAAAATTTATTGCTTGAACATTATTTTGTCTAAGTAATTGATAAAGTTTTGGTTGAACTAGGACCAAAGATTTCGACTGATCCTCCAAACTGCCGGCTATCCTATGGAAGTATGATATCCGCAAGAGTGAAGATTGATTTAAGCAAACCTCTCTTTAGAGGTGGGTTGTGGAACACCAGAGCGGGTGGAGTTACTTGGATAAGATACTACTGGGAGCGTCAAACCCATAACCTATGTACACATTGCTGGACAGTGAACCACAACAAGGAGGAGTGTGCCAATGTTGCTCATGATCTGAAGATTCGCCGATACACAAATGAGGAGTATATCAACTATATTCATGGTCTGGCTGAAACATATGGAGTTGAAATCTGTGAAGACCTTGATTTCCTTATTCAAAGAATTTGCGAGGCCAGTAAGAAACAGATAGATGAACAAGGAGATGATCGTGAAGATACCAGGCGACCCAAGAGATCAAAGAGCACTGAAGATGAAAATGATGAGTCCACTGAAGACTTGGAGAACAATGATCTTCCTTCCCCTAATGAGCATAATATCTCTAAGAATCCAACTTCTGTTGAGTTTGATGGAATGGAGCACGATTTGGTAGAGGAGGGAGAGAATATTACTAAAATTTACCCCCGGGTGATGGATGAGGTTGCTGCTGCATCTACTGCTTTGGTACACTCTTTTCCTTCATCTTCCTCTTTCCAGTTTTTACTTTTTTCAGCAAGTTCCCTCTATGGTTTTTTCCTGTGTTTTTATCTTTTTTAAGTTTGCAACTCACGATTTTTTAAGTATGAAAATACTTAGCCGGAATTTTCAAGGGTTCTTAGGTAAAGATAATAGAGATCACCTTCTTTATCTAAACAACCTTCATCATCCTGACATTATATTCATCTGTGAGACAAAAATCAATGATAATAGAATCATCAGGTTATCTAACTTTCTAGGAATGCCAAATATGGCCTTTGCCCCGTCTGTAGGTCTAGCACGTGGCTTATACTTTTATTATGGAAGGATGGTTTTTCTCTTAATATAGATCACCAGGATGACAAAATCTTTCACACGCGGGTCATTAACGATGCAAGTAAGGGGGAATGGTACTTAACGTGTGTTTATGGTACCCCTTATAATCATGAAAAAGAAGCCTAATGGTCGTTCATTAAAAGTCTTCATAGGTCTATTAATAAACCCAGGGTCCTCATTGGTGATTTGAATATCACTTTTTCTTCCAATGATATGAACACTGACTTCAATAACACCACCTCTAGTGATGTCCTTGATCTCATTAAAGATTCTGATCTTACTGATTTAGGTTTCTGCGGAAACCCTTATACCCGGAGTAGTAATAAACACGGCACAGGTAGATTTAAGTCTAGGATAGATCGATCTTTAGGAAACAGTGAGTGGTACCTAGTTTATCCAGATTCCATTCTTAGATACCTTCCTCAATACGGTTCTGACCATGCCCCTATTTTGTTAGATATTTCAAACCAAGATAGAATCATTGGTAGAAATTGGAAATTTTTTGAGCATTGGCTCAAACACGAATCTTTTTCTGAGAATATTAAAGCTGCTTGGTCTACTAATTTATCTGGTTCTAATGCTTCTGTTCTTAAAAACAAGTTGTCCAATACAAGACTTTTGCTATCACTATGGAGTAAGCATACGTTTGGTGATTTCAATAAACGTATCACGCAACTTCGGGCTGAATTGATCTCTTTGCAAGCTACTAATATGAATGGTTCTAATACAGAAGCTGTCATCCTTTTAGAAAGTGAAATCAGACAGCTCAATGAAATACAAGCAAGCTCTAATCGAAAAAAGTCACGTGACCACTTCTATAATGACATGGATATGAATTCGAGGTTTTTCCATATTATAATGAATAGATGAAAATGTCGAAACAGAATTGACTCTCTTTTGGCACCAAATGGTACATGGTGTAATGACAGAGATGCACTTTCTAATCTCCTAAAATAACACTTCAAGAATATTATGACTACTTCCAACCCATCAAGTAACCAGCATTTTCTCAGACACATTCCATAGTGCATTTCTTTGGAAGACAATGAACAACTTGAAGCCATTCCTTCAGAACAAAAGATCCACCAAGCACTCATGACGATGAAGCCATGGACTTCACCGGTACCAGATGGTTTTCCCCCTGGGTTCTACCAGACTCAATGGCAAGTAGTGAAGGACGATATATGCAAGATGATTAAATCTTTCTTTCATTCCGGTTTTGTACTTCAACAGCTAAAAAACACTAGGGTCTCTTTGATTCCCAAAGTTCAAATAGCTAACAAACCCGAAGATTTTCGGCCCATTGCTTTGTGCAACACAGTTTATAAAATCATCTCGAAGATTATTTCCTTGAGAATAAAGAAACATATTGCTAAAATCATCTCCCCAATGCAGTCGGCTTATGTACCAGGTAGAATTATCTCTGAAAACATTTGCTTAGTGCAGGAAATTTTGCAAGCCATGAAGAGAAAAGAAGGATTGGAGGCCATCTTGCTCTTAAAATGGATATGTCTAAATCATTCGATAGACTTGAATGGAGTTTCCTTTTAGACATTCTAAAACAGTTTGGGTTTTCAGGAACCGTCATCTTATTTCCCAGTGCTTTTCGACAACTCATATTGAAGTCATGCTGAATGGTTCACCAACTACAGCATTCAAGCCTACTAGAGGAATCAGGCAGGGTGATCCGTTATCACCATACCTATTTATTCTCGCAATGGAGTCTTTCTCAAGATTCTTAGCTCACTGCGAAGCAACCGGGCAACTCACAGGTATGAAAATCTCTCGTTCAGCACCAATAATCAACCATTTGTTGTTTGCGGATGATTGTCTCCTGTTTTGCAAAGCCAATGATGCACAAGTTCAAAAATTGCTAAGTGTGATACATCAGTTCTCCATATGCTCAGGGCAGTTGATAAATTTCAATAAATCTGCCGTGTTCTTCAGTTCTAATCTTTCCCCTGAAGCTTGTCATAATATCAGTGGAGCTCTTCAAGTTAGATCCTTAAATATCTCGGATGAAAAATACCTTGGTCTTCTCTTTTTTGTTGGTAGGAAAAAGTGTATTCCTTTCTCCATACTCTGTGATAAAATGGATCATAGATTTGCAAATTGGAATGGTAGCAACATGTCGGAGGCAGCTAGATCAGTCATGATTAAAAATATTTCTAACGCGATTCCAATACATCATATGATGAGTTTCAAGTTATCTGATGTTACCATTAAACAGATAAGTTCTAAACATCGGCAACCACATAATCACATGAAGAAGAACTCAAAAACCCAAAGAAGAAGCATGACTCGGATTTCGTGATATGGAAATTTTCAATAGGGCTTTACTTGCAAAGTCGGCCTGGAAACTTTGTTCTGATACTGAGTCCACAATGACTAAATCTTTACAGGCTAAATACTTTCCGGATGGCGACCTATTTCACCTAAAAAAGAAGAGCAACACAACTTGGTCCTGGAAAAGTTTGAGTTCAGAGCTAGGGTTTGTGCAATCCAATAGCTGTTGGTGTCTAGGAAACGACAGGAAGATTTTAATCTGGCATCACAGATGGATTCAAGCTTTATCAATACCTTTAGCTCCAAAACAAGGATCCACATCTCATCAGCAATATAAATATGTTCATCAACTATTTAACCAAGACAATAACTCATGGAATATACAAAAACTGCAAGAGCTATTTGAGCCTGAGATAGTAAACGCCATTATGAGTTTACAGATTCACAACAACTGCGAAGATAGGCTAGTTTGGTTGCTAGAAAAAAATGGCAGGTTTTCTGTAAAATCTGCTTACAGATCAATGTATGGAGCTCAAGAGTTATCAGATTCGGTAGGACCAAGAATGATACAAATCTACAAATCTCTGTGGAAACTGCCTATTCTTCCCAGGATACGAAATTTCCTATGGAAAGCTGTTTCTTCTCTTCTGCCAACAAGAGATATTCTCAGTTCTAAAATACCTGGTGTTCCTTCTGACTGTCCTTTCTGTGAACGTGTACTAGAGACTCCCTCCCATGTTTTGATGGAATGTAACCTAGCTAGAGTGGTGTGGTTTTCTATTTCTGGATGGTCTTCGAATGTTTCTTCCTCCTTCTCAGATTGGTTATGCAGCTGGTTTGATGACCTTCATAATAAAAAGATATCAACAGGCCAGCTTTGCAAAAGAGATATCATTGCATGGTGCTTATGGTCTGACAGATGCGACAAAGCTTTCCAGGGCACTAATCCTAATCCAGAGAGAACTATCTTAAAGGCTCAGAGTTTCATTAGTGAACACGCGGCTCACAATAACTTGCATCATAATACCTTTGCTAGAGTTTCCCGTAGAAATATACATTGGTTATCACCTCCTGAAGATGTTGTTACAATTAATATTGATGGTTCTTACTTGTATTCTAATAACACAGGTGGAATTTCCTAATGGTTCGAAATTTTGCAGGCGAACAGCAGGCAGCTGAATGCATCTACTTAACGGACGTGAGGAATGCTGTGAAAGCAGAATGCATGGGATTATGGGAAGCTGTGAATCTGGTGCAAAGTCTGAAATTGGAAAAAGTGCATTTTGAACTTGACGCAAAAACAGTGGTGGAAGAAGTCAATAATAATGCCTTCATTGATTGGCAATTGCTTAATTTTGTGAAAGATATTCAAGATCTTTTTAGTAGATATAGTTCCTGGAAATGTTCATACATTCCCAAGGAAGGTAATAAAGTGGCAGACATCCTCTATAAACTAGCGAGAGAGAATGCTCTATCTATAGCTTGGTCTAGTTATTCTCCGTTAGAAATTAGAGCACAACTTGCTCTGGAAAAATCTCTTGTATTGAATTAACATTTCTATCAATACATCATTTCTTGTTTCAAAAAAAAAAAAAAAATCTATTTCGGAACACATCAAACCAAGTGTTATCAACACAAGTATCCAAAAACCATTTTCTGATACGCAAGTCATAAACAGCCACACCTTCAACACTCTGATTTCAAACACCTTCTTCGCTTCCCTCCCTAAGATCAACCCTTCTCCTTCACCTTGTGACCGAATTGAATCTGGAACGGCCATTCTTGGTTTAGGCCAAAATCTTACATATTGATTTTTCGAACCTAAAAGCATTCCCGTGCAGTGCATTTGTTTAGGGTTTGAACTCGTTTCTCATCAACACACCCCAAATTACCAAAAACAGCAGAATCAGTTTTTACCCCAAAACAATAGGGTACTAACAAATTTATTATTTATTAATGGAAGTACATTGATTAAGATGACAAGTGAGACATTTATCAAGAGATATTATAACTGTTATAAACGTGTAATTATGTTAAGAATATCTAGGGTAAATCTTGTTTATTACTGGGATGCCCTTGTGTCTAGCCCTATAAATAGAGGCTCATGTTTGTCTATTGTACTAATGAATAAAGAATCTCTCTGTTTCTTCCCTTTGTGTCTTCTTCTCCTCTTTCTCTATATTACAAGACGTTATCACGCACGTCATTCTACCAACTGAGAGCATGTTGATTTACATCTGTCCGACACGAGATTGTATATAATCTCGACGTAAGTATCAAAGTGATCTTACTGGATCCCCGAGCTACAGTAACAACGATTGCTTCATGGGTATACGCGGATACCACCAACATTAGATGAATAAAGAGAAACTAATTAAAGCTTCCCAATCGATTTCTATATTATTTGCTTATAAAAAAAAAAAAAAATTCTATATTATTTTAATTATTTTTTTATTTTTGTTGTACTAACTTATTTGGTGTTTTGTGCAAAAACGAATCTACACAGTGATACTATGGTCCATACTCCATAGGGTGCTACACCAAGTTACGGGATTGATGTTGGTTAGCCGAACACCACGGTTAGGGTTTATTGTCTTCTTAATAATAATAATATTGCATATCGTTCCGTATGGGTAATCACTGTTATAAAAAAAAGGTGATCTTTGACTTTGAGATTTGAGAGTCATTAGATGGACAGGATTTGACGGGGACCCTGATCCGGCGGCCGGCATCGTCTGGATCGAGCAATGACTTGGACGGCTGGGAAAGGGTCGATTCTGTTTTGGATAATTTAGCCCGTATGTATACCGTATCTTTTTGAGGTAATCTTTTTTTTTTCCAAAAAACACGAGCAGAGATTGAAACCCAATTGAGAAACCTAACCCTGCTATTTTTTCTTTTCTAACGAAGAACTTTTCTCCTATGATTCTAATTAACTCGGGAACAATCAATCGCCACAATCAACAACGATCGATCCCTGCAAATCCACAACTGATTGTTTATCTTCATCGATCCCTGCAAATCCACAACTAATTAAAAAGTTTGGATTCTTCTTCGTTATTAACTATTCTTTCTGCAACCTACGAACCCTAATTGTTAATCACTGAAAATTGTTAATCTAATGTTTGGATGGAAATTAATTGAGAGTGTGAATCCAGAGATCTAATTGATGGCTGTTGAGAGTGTGAATCCAGAGATCAGAGAGGAGAGTATGAATCTGTTTCTGGATCTTCTTCTCTTCTCATCGGAAACTCAGAACTGGGGAAGGATTCTCTCGCTATTGTAAGTATCTTATGAATAACCCGCATCCGTTTTCTGCAATACCTAATCCTAGGACCAGACACTGTCTTCAATTGGATTTTGGGTTCAATTAGGTTTCTTTTTGTCTGGGTTTTCTTTTACCGAATATTTTGATTTCTGAGAGATTAGTATAACATTCAATTGGATTTTGGGTTCAAAGGCCAGTTTAAGCTTCTTTATTATTTATAATGATTTTTTTTGATTTAATAATGATTGATTGCTCCCTCACCTTCTTCATCGCAGGAATTGACGAGAGATTTTGTATTCATTACCAGCCGTATTTTCTTTAGCAGGCTTTATATTATCGATCCTTTGGAAGATATAGATGTACACTACATCAACGACAATGATGACGAAGTTTTATGCGATCGGGGTAATTAAATTCAATAATTTCATTATAATTTGTGGCAAATTCACTGTTTGGTAGTTGAAACTAAGAACTGGGAAGGATTCTCTCGCTTGTGTAAGTATCTTATTTATAACCCGCATCCGTTTTACTGCAATACCTAATCCTAGGACCGGATTAATTTGTCTTCAATTGGATTTTGGGTTCAATTAGGTTTCTTTTTGTATGGGTTTTCTTTTCCGAATATTTTGATTTCAGAGAGATTGGTATAACATTCAATTGGATTTTGGGTTCAAAGGCCAGTTTAAGCTTCTTTATTATTTATAATGATTGTTTTTGATTTAATAATGATTGATTGCTCCCTCACCTTCTTCATCGCAGAATTGACGAGAGATTTTGTATTCATTACCAGTAGTATTTTCTTTAGCGAGGCTTTATATTATCATCACTAGAAGATATAGATGTACACTACATCAACGACAATGATGACGAAGTTTTATGCGATCAGGGTAATTAAATTCAATAATTTCATTATAATTTGTGGCAAATTCACTGTTTGGTAGTTGAAACTAAGAACTGGGGAAGGATTCTCTCGCTATTGTAAGTATCTTATTTATAACCTGCATCCGTTTTCTGCAATACCTAATCCTAGGACCAGACACTGTCTTCAATTGGATTTTGGGTTCAATTAGGTTTCTTTTTGTATGGGTTTTCTTTTACCGAATATTTTGATTTCTGAGAGATTGGTATAACATTCAATTGGATTTTGGGTTCAACGGCCAGTTTAAGCTTCCTTATTATTTATAATGATTTTTTTTGATTTAATTATGTTTGATTGCTCCCTCACCTTCTTCATCGCAGGAATTGACGAGAGATTTTGTATTCATTGCCAGCCGTATTTTCTTTAGCAGGCTTTATATTATCAGTCACTGTAAGATATAGATGTACACTACATCAACGACAATGATGACGAAGTTTTATGCGATCAGGGTAATTAAATTCAATAATTTCATTATAACAAATTCACTGTTTGGTAGTTCATGAAGTATGGGTTTTGTCTTGGTTTGGTTTCTTGCTGGGGTTTTAGCCTTTTAGGTAGTTATTTGAGCTTTGAAGGCAAGTAAAAGTGTTTTTTTTTTTGGGTTACAGGATATGAGAACTTATCGACCGCAATTAGATCTTAGGGGAGATGCAATCCATGTGAATTTTTAAAAGATGAACTCTGTTGCAGTAGTTGTGTTGGGAATATCTTTAACGGGACTGATGTGGAACACGTCTTAACAAAGATTAAATTTCAACATTCTTTGCAATTGGTAGGGCTGTACTATTCATATGGTACGATTAGGGAATTGTTGCTGTGAATTAAAAGTGCAGCTAGATTGTGATGCTGTCGCGCTTTAATGTTTTTTCCCTATACAAATTGAAATTAAGAAGTAGCTATAGGTCATAAGAGACTGAATTCATCCCCTAACTCAATTGGGAGTGCAATAAACCAAGCATATACAACTGTGAATTTTAAACTTGGGTTTGCCAAGAAACAAAGGTTGCTCTGTAAGACATTATATGAAGGGGTATGAGGTGTTCGTCGAAGGAGCTTATTTGCGCACCAGTAATACACAAGTGTTGTATGGACTTTTGATTTGTCAAAGATTATACATCTATCATAGTGGAAGGTACTCACTGATATCCTTAACTTACTTGCCCGATTGTTTTAACCATCATGTTGCTCACAGAAATCTATCAATGAAGTTGTTAAAGACTTGGACTTTTTGATTTTATCATCATCATATATATATATATTTGTTTTGAACTGAGAGTCTTCGAGATAGTAGTCTGAACATAAGTATTTGATAATTACGGCACCGTAAGTATTTGATAATTAAGGCACTGGCAATATATAATTATGACCAGCAATTAGTAAACCTGTTCCTGAGATACATAAAGTCAGGAGGGGAGTCTTACATTCGATGTGTTCGATAAATTTTCATTTTGTACACTGAGATTTGAATATGCAGGTAAACTAATAGGATCACTGTTTTTCTCTCTTTTTTGTTGTTGAGAAATAATTGATTAATCGGAACTGAACTAAAAGTCTAGGTCAGTATTAATCAAAATCAGATCCATACATAAAATGGTGAAGGTATAAAAGTCGAGGACATATTCAATCATGAGTTGCTCACATAAAGAGTATAGCTTCATCTCGCATCTGAGTATAATTTCAACTTATTTACCCCATTTGTTTGAATTGTTCCACTAGCTAAAACTGATGATGTTATTTCCAAGTGTGCAAGAGGTCAAGTGTGAAAATAAACTAAAATTGACATGAATATATTCAAGATTTAATGAATTCCAGAGCTGCTTTGCTATTGGTGCTCCCACTTAGGAGGTGATGCACGAGTAACCTTGCGCCACAACTCTGCAATGAACTGTGAGTAGTGACCATGGTAAAATTCTTTCCAAAAGGTAAATGTTCAGAATTTGGCTATTGTAAGAGATGATTATAAAAGGTATTTTGTAGTTAAAGGAAGGAAACGTAGAAAGAAATATATCTTAAGGAAGGCAAGAATTAACGAAAGGTGGTGGTGACTACATTGCCCTAAGGGAGGAAAGCTGGCTAGAAAATTCATCTCAAGGGAAGGCAAAATTGCCAGAAAGATAGGGGTGATTTCATTGCCTGTATCTATACTACCTTAACGTTGATGCACTCTTGCCCTATGCGAAGACAATTGACCTTAACAATTACTAAGAAAAACATAAAACTGAATAAAGATACTCTTCTAGGTTTGGTTGCGTTCATAATATCATCTCTTTTTTTAACTGAACTGTAGGCCTTCGCAGAACTTTTCACACTTGGAGAGTATAAAAATCACCGAGAAAACAACAAACAACAAAGCAAATTGGACTTCGTAAGTTAATTATACTACGTCACAGTTTATTAATATATGAAAATGGAAACTCTTTTTTGTTGCAAGTTGTAAAAATTCGTATGTACAAGCCAACTAATGTGCTACAAACAATATGGTGGTCCATCATACGTGGGTTGGTAGCTAGAGTTTTAGTTGTCTTTGTAAATGTAAAAAAAATAAAAAAAAATAATAAATAATGTGGAGTTTCATGATCCAAGAGAAAGTAAGCTTTCTGTTTTCTCATGCGATGCTTCTTGATGCAGGGGCATTCCCTTATTTCTTCTGCTAAGTCTAGGTAGGTCATTCAGTTTTTACTGTCTTCATTAGTGTCCAGGGTTCATTCTTCTGAAAGTAAGCTTTCTCTAAACTACTTTCTTGGTTATGACTTAGATTGGCAGTTGAGTAACATAACCGTGCTGGTGTATATGAAGTCTCATAACTGCTGCCAAGTTTTGCTACAGTTTCTTTCTTAAGTAATTGTGGGTTTCTATCACTGGCAAGGAGAGATTTTGGTGATTGATTTTGTAATGAATTCAAAATTTGAAACCTAGGGTTTCATTAATGAAGGTATTTTTTTCTTTTCGTTTTTCTCTGATTTAGTTTGCCATGAGAAACAAATGGGTCTCAAATCAAGGTTCTGTTGACCCTCAAACAAAATCAAAATTCTTGGTTTTTCTAATTTCAGTGGTTCTATTATTATTTTAGTGTAATTTTAGTTTTGTAATCTTCTTCTGAATTGGTGTTTGTTATCTCTGATTCGGAGGAATCCTTCTTTATTAGTTATTTGGGATTCAATTGATTAGGTGTTGATTACCTCTAATTTTTGAATTTTTGGTTTTGTAGGTTTGATTTGTAGGATAAATATTTGACTGGACTGAAATTACGACCATTGGTTTGATGGTAACCTATCGTATTTGTTAACAGAGGTGGTGTGGCATGAATGAATGGTGTGAATTGTATAAACTAAGACAGTGGAAAGTATGTTTTCTTAAATTCAAACCTCTAATTTCTGATATTTAGGGTAGTAATCAAGTTGTACTTAATATTTACTGTGTGTTTGTTGTTTGTAGAGTCCAACTTCAGAAAATCTCTTGGCCAATACAAAGTGGAAGGCTAATGCAGGTGATCATTATAAATCTTTACTTTTCTTTTCAAGTTTTGCATTGATAAATTTATCTCTAAAAACAATATGATGTTTTTCACATTGCAGACGCACGGAAGAAGTACGTCCCATAAGTCATTGGTATACTTTCACGTTACGGTTACACAGGGAGTAAAACCAGTGAGACAGACTGTTATTACGTCTGGTGATGTGCGATTACAGCTCACCGGTAATGCTCTTCAGGTCTTCCTTGCGTAGATTTTGATGCTAGATGCGGTGGTCTTGAGTCATGCTTTTGAATCCATATTCTAATCACATTTGTGGCAGGTAATTACCATGTTTTTGTGTTTCATCAGGACCAATATAGATTTAGTACTATGAATTGTGGATAATTAAAGCATGTGGCCTTTTTTTTCATTGTCTATAATTACCATATTCTAATCACATATATCAAGATCCAAGGCTTAGTCAACAGATGCAAAGAATGATTATCCTTTGATAGAACCACCTTAAATTGTTCGATTAAGATTCAGTTCCATGCATTGTGGATGTAATTTAAATTTGAGAAAATATCAAGCCTCTTAAAAATCTTAAGATTTTAAATCTTAAGTATCGATTAAGCTTTTGAGTTGTAGTATTTGACTCATTAAAAATTTGTTGATACTAGAATTGATAAGATTAAATTGATAATTGAGGTTTCGTCTTGATTTAGTTTATAAATCCCACCTAAAAGAATCGAATAGATAATTTTCAATTTTTTTATGTACTGTTAAGTTTCAGGTGTTGTGGTCTTTTCCTTTATCTTTAATATGTGCAACATTTTTCTTACAGGGTCATCAATATAATCTTAGCTGTGGCATATTTCTGTTGCAGGGCAATGGGGATCATCTTCGAAATATCTGCACTTAAGCTGTGGATGTTTGCAATTCGTGTTCAATGTGACTACCTTTATGCAAGGGGCGTCACTCAGGCTGATTTTTTTTTTGATGGTGGGATTAAGGTGAATGTGGGTGTAAGGGGTGTTACTTAGGTTGGTTTTGGTTCTTTATACGATTTTGTTTCGAATTATTGAGATACTCTTTTTGTGGCTTTGTTTTTTTGTAACTCGCAATTTTGTTTACGAAATTACGGATCTTTTGTATGGTTCGCGAGAACTTCAAGAGGAAAATATTGTAGTTCTTCGAAGAGGTATGGATCTCACAAAGAATCCCTAATTTTTCAATTTATATGATATCTAGGTTTTCGATGTTTGCTTGATTTTTGCAGGAAATTTGGGAAGCTAAGTTTATAACATTGAAGAGTTTGGAATCGAACTTTCAATCTGACATTATTGGTTCTTTGGGAAGGTCTTTCTATATCTAGCAATCATTTGCGGGTATTTAGAATCAAACTTTTAATCTTTTCGGATAATTTTTATTCAAGTAATTCCATTGGATTGGTTGATTGATAGCTAAACTTAGAATTGTCTAAGAACTCTAGACCTAGGAATATTTTCTTACGTTTTTACGAGTGTTTCTTCTTTATTTTGTCTTCAAACTCCCACACTCAAGTGTGTTTGATTATTTGATTATATGTGTTTTGTAGGTTTGTGGTAGTGAAGATACCGAGTATTGACACATCTTGGAAGTCTTTTTATGGTTATTGATGTTTGATAGACAAAGGTAATCTTCTTTGCAATTCGATTCTTTTAATATCAACATATTATTATGCTAATGCTGGGCATACAGTTTTTAAACCAGATTTACTATTGCTCTAATTTCAACTTAACTTTTGAGGGTCCATATCTTTGAGTATTAAGAGTTGAGAAATTTATATAGATGCTTATTTTCGTTGGGATTATTCTTATGGTCCTTTAAGAGGTTTCGGTTCTGGGTTAAAATGGAAGGTCGTTGTTATAGATTTTATGAAGTTGTGTTTTTGGCATGATGATTTTGAAATTGGGTCCTTAGGAATGTAAGAGTGAAACAGAAGGTATATGAATGATTGCATTTTCGGCTTTAAAGTGCTTTTTCCGCATAGGACATCCACTTGTTTTTCTTTGTCTTTGGGAAGGACTAAGGCTTAAACTTGACTATGACCTTAAACTAAATGTGTATTTAGTTCAAGGTTTTGAGGTTTAAGGTGGTCACAACAACCATAGTTGTAATTGTAGTCTATATTCTATCTTTAGAAGCACATACAAATGTGTTAAGTGGCATGTTTATCATATACAATGTCATTAACATTCCGAGAAGTCCTTATGCGCTTTTTGCATAACATGCTAGAATCTAATTGACGGAGTTGTTTTTGTATTGCAAGGAGATGAAACTCAAAAGGTGGTTCCTAAAAACATTATTTGGAAGTTCGAGGTTAGAGATTCTGATATTTAAATTATTAGGTCACAGAAACAATCAATTCTCGCTTACGGTGACTTTTTTTCCCGTTTTGGGGTGAATTTCTTAATTTATTCATAGGAAAATAGTTTCTACAAGTTTATCGCTTGATGGAAAATGAAGGCCTGTCACTTTTCCTAAACTAATGCTAGAGACATTTCCATCCACTTTGCAATTCAAGCTGCTGATTCCGAGGTATATAGATGAAGAGATCGAATAGGCTTCTGCAACAAGAATTGGACCGTTTTGAAATGTCATTCTTAGACGTTCTTTTAAATTGCTTTAGGATTTTTGGAAGGTTCAAATTTAAGTTTTTGTTAGATGAGAAGAACAAAATCATCGGATAGTAAGCTTGATTATTATTTATGTAAGCTTGATTGTGGGAATATGTTTGTGGAATAATAGAGAAAACTATGTACATTGTAGCACTCTTCCAACATGAAGACCTCATTGCAACTTTTTTCTTTTCGTTAGGCAGTAAAAATATGGAAGATGATCTGGATAATCGCTACAACTCGAATTGGGATGCTAAATGCAATGGTCAAGGCCATCGGCGGGTTGTGTTCATTTATCTATCTCGAAGCTAGCACTCTACGGAGCAAGCACTCTGCTGTCTTGGTGGTACTAATTCAATCTTCACAGGTGAGAAATTTTTGGCGACTCTCACCAATGAATTCTACGCGTAACAAATTAACCAGATGCGACCGCCTCATAGTCATAGTTCATGTAATGATTTGATCATTTTATTACAATAATCATAGTTGATGTGATAATATAACACCAAATTTTCAGGAGGCATGGGAACACTGGTGCCTAATGTCCTCTACGTGGGGACTATAGTTGTGGTTCTAAAATTGGCTTTTCAGGGCACACCTATCTTTTAGTATTCCCGTAAGTGCTTATCTTGAATTTTTGTTCTACTAGGTGTTCATGGAATAGTGGTTTATGTTCCTGAATTATGTTAATAACCTATTTTATGTATGATGTATCTAGCACCCGGATGAAGGTGAAGGAAATTGAAGGTATACCTCTTCTAGATGAAGATTCCCTAAAAGCTTCGCTCCTGCTCCCGAGGCTAGCACATGTACCATTCAGTTTGAGTATCTTCAGTTTGGATAGATCTCGAGTTGTGTCCCCGACCGAGATACATGAAATATTTTATTGCACATAGAGTTAGAAGCGGTGATGAAATCCTTTTATTGAAACTTAGGATTTTATAGGTAATTTTTTTTCTTTTCTTGCTTATTCATGGGTTTTGTTCAAGTATTTTCATCTTATCCCATTATATATGCTCTGCATTATCTATTTGTTAATGTGAAAACTCCTAGAAGTTTAATAGGAGCGAAAGGTCTATCACTTCATTTTCTACAACTGAAATCACGAACCAGAAGTTTTAAAACCATTTAGGAAAGGTTTGGAATCATGATGGCCCAATAATGAGAATCGTAATGTGTTATTTTTCAACGAAGTCTAAACTTCGATTGTTCTCCAATTGAATTTAAAACGTTTCGTTGAAGGGGGGAGTTTTTTTGTAACATTGTCCTATTACGAGGCAGTGGTATTCGAATCGAGGTCTCATTTATCACTTCTTACAGTAACTAGACCAGTTTGAAGCATCTGCTTTGTACGACTTTTATAATGAGCACATACTGATTCGTTTTGTCTGTCATGTTTTGCGAGATTCTACCAAACAAGAAGGCCAGCTGCAAGACAAATAAGAGTTGAATAAAAGTGAGTATGAAAGAGCGGGCCAAGAGATTTTACCATTCAACCATATCCGCAGTTTTTGTTGGGATGGGCGTATCTCTTGGTATTGATGTATTAGAAGCTTCCAGAGCAAAGAAAATCATACCACACTGTCTTAACTTCCATACTGACTGCTATGACGAAAACTATTATCCCGGATTGAGCAAAGGTCCAGACTGATCCAATTGCTACAACTTTGGCTTCCTCCATATCAAGGTAACTTTCTTTGATTTGCGATAATACATACAAGTCTTCCATATGTTTGATTCACAATTAAATTATATACGTCTTGCTTATTTTTAGGGTGTTGTGCTAAATTGTAAAGGTAGAAATATTTAAAAAAATGTAGGTATGGTTTTAGTTCCGGTCAAATATACATGAATAGTCGTATTTATTTAGTGATTCTTACTACTAAGCTCTTAATGTGGTGCTTTGATTGTAGATGGTGATTTGTTATTGTAGTTTGAAAGTGATTCATGGGGTTGCTTTTTCAATCTTTGAACTTTATAAATTGTGGAGGTTGTTTGGCATACAACTGTATTACGTCGGAGTAAGTCCATGCTCCGAGTTGTCACCAAAGAAAGAGGTAGTTATCAAAATGGTTTTGGGCCCTGCAAATTCGAAGTTCAATTTAATTCGTTTTTTTCTTTACATTTTTGGTAATTCATATAGCTATACTTAGACAGTAATTTTTGAAGATCACAAAAGAGTTGAAATTTAAATTTTGTACAGGATCAACTGCTGCTAAATAGTAGGGTCAATGTGATAGGAAGCATTTCGAACTCATGTACAACGGGAAGGAACCTGTTTTTCCAACATGTTTCACAGTAATATGGTTTTTTGCTTTCTTTTCTTATTTGTTTGGTTAGGCTTTTTATGGTTATTAGTGTTCTTTCCTTTCATGTTTTTCTGATTCTAAGGGTCTACTTATTCGATTTATACCAGTAAGATGTGTCAACCTTTTGCTTTGCCACTATTCATTTATGTATGTCAGAATAATAGACTTGGATATAATGTCACTTGGGATCAACCAAAAAAGGTGTTGTGTGAAAAAACATATAATATTTCTCATTGTTGTAGTCTAACGGATCATAATTCCATTGTTATTTTAATTGTTGATCATTTGGTTCTGCATAAACATATTAATGTCCCTTTCTCCTATTGCAAAGGCTGCAGTGGAACTAATTTTTTCGAAGGCACTAGGAGAACTATTGTTCTTTACTTTTAGAAAAGCTGAAGTTTGTAACATTATATTTATGTGTGAGGTTAGTAGATTTTTTATGCACTCTACTTACTCTACATCTAATCATATGACTACATAAATAGAGTTCGTGTGTATCTTGATATAATCATGTACTTATGTTTTCTTTTTCTAATGATTTTGTTCATTATGCTTATTTCAGGTCCCTAAAGGTCTTGAGCTGGATATCAGGGCATCGGAACAATAGGGCTTGGCGAGAAGGCAATGGTATATTTTAGTAATCAATACTAGAATTTTAGCAATTAATACTAGAAGAATCTCCTTTCATGCCGAATGAAGAAGGTTTTGACTTTTGAAGATGTCCAGTTCAATATGGAATTAGTTCACTTCATTCAAGCACGTCTGGTGAAATCCTTTATTCAGGAGAATTCTCAGCCAAGTCCTGCTATAAAGCTCAGTGTGGTGACATCCTTTCTTTTTCGACATTATCTACAATAGCTTATATCTGATATTTTTTTCTTGGAATAACTGGATGTCGTAACAGATTTTGAGGTTGTTAATGTTGATGGCTGCATTAGCTTAACGAATTTGCATGCTTCAAAATTTGAAAATTTTAAGATGTGAGATTTTAATATTCTTGCCAGAACCTACCAACAACTTGAATGCAGAAAGGACCACTGAATCACGTCCAGGTATTTATTATTTTCTTATTATGGCATATGCAGTTCATTTAAAGCTCGATTTTCTAGATGTATCTGTCCTATACTAAAGACCAGTCTTTTAAATCATGGATCTGTGGCGCAATGGTAGCGCGTCTGACTCCATGTCAGAAGGTTACGTGTTCGATTCACGTCAGGTCCAATTGCCAATATTTAACCGTGTCTATAGTTGAAGTATTATTTTCTGTTTTTGTTTGAGATGTGCACTATTTAGTTTGTTATCTGGGTATGTTATATAAGCTGTTGAAGATTCTAAGAACATTGAGATAGCAGCTAGATTGGTAATAGAGAGGCTTCCTGCTTCTTTGTCTGCAGAAACTGAAAAAGTTCAAGAAGATCTAAGCAATGCCAACCTTTATGTTGGCTTCAGTTTCATGGTGGAGCGAGGATGCCAAACAAGCGTGAATGGTATTAATGAGAGTCGTAATGGAGAAAAGGTTTCTCCAAGTAATTAAGAGACAAAATTATACTGCATGCCCAAAATCACATTGTTATTACTACATTCGACCGTGGCCAGTCATTCCAACATCTTCTAATGTGAGCTCTATCCAATTTCGGTTTATTTGTTTACCAATGTTTTATGACTATTCTTTATTGTTGATGACTTTATAATTTTTACTTGAGTTGAATTGTCATGATAGAGTAGATAGAAGGCTAAAAGCCAAGATCGTAAATTTCCATCTTCTTCTTCTTCATAATATAATGATTCCAATATTCTTGTTAATTTTTTTACGTTTGATGCATGGAGTTCGTCTACTGCAAGCCTATGCTACTTACTTTTCGGGGTACGCGATGAGTTTCAGTGATAAATGGTATTTTATTCTTTTGTTGCCATCGCATTAAAGTTTTTGCACTGTCAGTAATCATTAGATGGAAAGGAGGGTAGACAAATGTTTTTGCCCAAGATTTAACTCAAATTGGGTTAGACTAAATGACTGATCTCGACATTTTGTTGACTCCCAGCAACTTTAATCTATAACAACTCAATAAAAGTGATAGTAAAGAAAGAAAATAAATTATAATAAAATCCTTTATTGCAATCGTTTATGAACTAATCATAGGGAGATAAACTAATCAACCAGGTATTTATTTCAATAACGTGAAAAAACAAACCATAAAACACAATTTTTTTTTTTCCCGAAGAGGTTGAGGTTCTGCTGCAGGCTGGGGTTAGGTACAAAGCTAGCCCTAACCTAGCCACTAATCCTAAACACTACTAACATTAGGTTTGTGACTAAGTTCCCTAATATAATTAGGTTTGCTAATCTAACTTATTTTTCTAATTAAAAATGGCTAATCTTAATGTAACATACATTATTTTCCAAAAATATTCGTCTTACTAAAAACGATATTATAACATGGATATCTAAGTACCAGTTCTATTGAGCCCGATTAACTTACATATTGACTAAAATATTATGAGAGGTTACGGACCGGTGGACAAAACAACATCAAAAAATCGAAAGAGGTTGAGCCCCGCCCATAGGCTGCAAAGATTGGAAAAGTATATACAAAGAGAACAACATAAGTACAATATCACGTTATCACAGTATTATCCGATTGAGTTTTATGAGTCTACAAAAGATTTGGTTAAAGTTTATTACAATAGGATCATATGTATAAATGAAAAGAGCTAAAAAAAATACGAGCTGCCAAAATTTAGAGAATATAAAAAGTTAGACAAAGATTGGAATAGCATCATGTTTAGCGTAGATACTGATGACACTGACGAAATCAACAATGCAGGAAAAAAATTCTACAACTCATCAATATAATCATTTAGCCCTCAAAATATTCAACACTCAATAACAAGCATAAGAATCACAAGGTGGCATCAAAAATAGGATGTATAATCCAACATAATAACAAGGTTTACGCTACATAAACCCCAAAAATAACTGAGTTTTCGTATGACAACAGTTAGAGTTTCGAACAATAGAAAGATAAATTTACCTCTACACAAAAGATAGTTCAAACTTCGGATCAAAACAGTTCAATAGATGAATAATAGAGTATTATCAAATGTTAGGTACGAAACAATAGAAAAGAATTCTTATACACGATGCCCTCATATCCTTGATAGAAAATTAATGGATTCTAATGACATATACGAGATATAACGAGTGTCCGAACAATATCACAAAGATTATCGTTGAGTTTTATGAGTCTACAAAAGATTTGATTAAAGTTTATTACAATAGGATCATATGTATAAAACAAAAGAGAAGACAAAAATACGAGCTGAAAAAATTTAGACAATATAAAAAATTAGACGAAGATTGAATGACAACACGTTTAGCGAAGAATCTGATGACACTAACGAAATCAACAATGCATGAAAAAAATTCTACTACTCATCAAAAAAATCGTTTAGACCTCCAAATATTCTACACTCAATAACAAGCATAAGAATTACAAGATGGCATCAAAAATAGGACGTATAAACAAACATAATAACAAGGTTTACCGCTACATAAACCCGCAAAATAACTGAGTTTTCGTATGAAAAAGTTAGAGTTTGAGAACAATAGAAAGATAAATTTATCTCTCCACAACTATATAGTTCAAACTTTGGATCAAAACAGTTCATAGATGAATAACAGTATTATTAATCAAGCAATGTTAGGTACGACACAACAAAAGAAAACCTTACACACGATGCCCTCATATCCTTAACACAAAATCAATGGATTCTAATGACATATAAAAAGAAAACGATTAATCGACAATATCATATTATCACAATATTATCCGATTGAGTTTTATGAGTCTAAAAAGATTTGATTAAAGTTTATTACGATATGATCATATGTATATAAATAAAAAGAGAAGAAAAAAATACGAGTGACAAAGTTTAGAAATATAAAAATTAGACAAAGGCGTAGAATTTGATGACACCGACGAAATCAACATTGCGGGAAATCGGTTAGACCTCCAAATATTCAACACTCAATAACAAGCATAAGAATCACAAGATGGCATCAAAAATAGGATGTATAAACCAACATAATAACAAGGTTTACCGATACATAAACCAGAAAAATAACTGAGTTTTCGTATGACAACAGTTAGAGTTTAAGAACAATAGAAAGATACATTTATATCTCCACAACAAGATAGTTCGAACTTCAGATCGAAACAGTTCAATAGATGAAAAACAGAGTGTTATCAACCAAGCAATGTTAGGTACGTCACAACAAAAAAGAAACCTTACACACGACGCCCTCATATCCTTAATAGGAAATGGATGGATTCTAATGACATATATGAGTTGGAAAGGTATATACAGAGAGAACAATATAAGTACAATATCATGTTATCACAATATTATCCGATTGAGTTTTATGAGTCTACAAAAGATTTGATTAAAGTTTATTACGAAAGGTCATATGTATGAATGAAAAGAGAAGACAAAAATACGAGATGACAAAGTTACAATATACAAAATTAGTCAAAGATTGGAATGGCATCACATGTACCGTTGAATTTGATGACACTGAAGAAATCAACTGTGTAGGAAAAAACTTCTACAACTCATCAAAAAAATCATTTAGACCTACAAATATTCAACACTTAATAACAAGCATAAGAATCACAAGATGGCATAAAAAATAGGATGTATAAACCAACATATGACAAGATTTACCGCTACATAAACCCGAAAATTAACTGAGTTTTAGTATGACAACAGTTAGAGTTTGAGAACAATAGGAAGATAAATTTATCTCTCCACAACAAGATTGTTCAAACTTCGGATCAATGCAATTCAATAGATGAATAATAGAGTATTATCAATCACGCAATGTTAGGTACGACACAACAGAAAATAAACCTTACACATGATGCCCTCATATCCTTAACAGAAAATTAATGGATTCTAAAGACATATACAGAGAAAACAGTGTTAGTACAATATTACATTATCACAGTATTATCCGATTGAGTTTTATGAGTTTAAAAAAGATTAGATTAAAGTTTATTACGATAGGATCATATGTATAAATGAAAAGAGAAGACAAAAATACGAGATGCCAAAGTTTAGACAATATAAAAAATTAAACAAAGATTGAAATGGCATCACATTTAGCGTAGAATTTGATGACACCGACGAAATCAACAATGCAGGAAAAACTTTTACAACTCATCAATAAAATCATTTAGACCTACAAATATTCAGCACTTAATAACAAGCATAAGATCACAAGATGACATTAAAAATAGGATGTATAAACCAACATATAACAAGATTTACCACTACATAAACCCGAAAAACAACTGAGATTTCGTATGACAACAGTTAGAGTTTGATAACAATAGGAAGATAAATTTATCTCTCCGCACAACAAGATAGTTCAAACTTCGGATCAATGCAGTTCAATAGATGAATAACAGAGTATTATCAATCAAGCAATATTAGGTACGACACAACAAAAAAGAAACCTTACACACGATGCCCTCATATCCTTAACAAAAAATTAATGGATTCTAAAGACATATACAGAGAAAACAGTGTCAGTACAATATCACATTATCACAGTATTATCCGATTGAGTTTTATTACTCTAAAAAAGATTTGATTAAAGTTTATTACGATATGATCATATGTATAAATGAAAAGAGAAGACAAAAATAAGAGCTGACAAAGTTAAGACAATATAAAAAATTAGATTAAGATTGGAATGGCATCATGTTTAGCGTATAATTTGATGACACTGACGAAATCAACAATGCACGAAAAAACTTCTACTCCAACTTATCAAAAAAATCGTTTAGACCTCCAAATATTCAACACTCGATAACAATCATAAGAATCACCAGATGGCATCAAAAAATAGGATGTATAAACCAACATATTACAAGGTTTACCGCTACATAAACCCGTAAAATAACTGAGTTTTCGTATGACAACATTTAGTGTTTGAGAACAATAGGAAGATAAATTTATCTCTCCACAACAAGATTGTTCAAACTTCGGATCAATGCAATTCAATAGATGAATAATAGAGTATTATCAATCACGTAATGTTAGGTACGACACAACAGAAAAGAAACCTTACACACGATGCCCTCATATCCTTAACAGAAAATTAATGGATTTTAAAGATATATACAGAGAAAACAGTGTTAGTACAATATTACATTATCACAGTATTATCCGATTGAGTTTTATGAGTCTAAAAAAGATTAGATTAAAGTTTATTACGATAGGATCATATGTATAAATGAAAAGAGAAGACAAAAATACGAGATGACAAAGTTTAGACAATATAAGAAATTAAACAAAGATTGAAATGGCATCACGTTTAGCGTAGAATTTGATGACACTGACGAAATCAACAATGCAGGATAAACTTTTACAACTCATCAATAAAATCATTTAGACCTACAAATATTCAGCACTTAATAATAAGCATAAGAATCACAAGATGACATTATAAATAGGATGTATAAACCAGCATATAACAAGATTTACCACTACATAAACCCGAAAAATAACTGAGATTTCGTATGACAACAGTTAGAGTTTGATAACAATAGGAAGATAAATTTATCTCTCCGCACAACAAGATAGTTCAAACTTCGGATCAATGCAGTTCAATAGATGAATAACAGAGTATTATCAATCAAGCAATATTAGGTACAACACAACAGAAAAGAAACCTTACACACGATGCCCTCATATCCTTAACAGAAAATTAATGGATTCTAAAGACATATACAAAGAAAACAGTGTCAGTACAATATCGCATTATCACAGTATTATCCGATTGAGTTTTATTACTCTAAAAAAGATTTGATTAAAGTTTATTACGATAGAATCATATGTATAAATGAAAAGAGAAGACAAAAATACGAGCTGACAAAGTTAAGAAAATATAAAAAATTAGATTAAGATTGGAATTGCATCATGTTTAGCGTAGAATTTGATGACACTGACGAAATTAACAATGCAGGAAAAAACTTCTACAACTTATCAAAAAAATCGTTTAGACCTCCAAATATTCAACACTCGATAAAAATCATAAGAATCACCAGATGGCATCAAAAAATAGGATGTATAAACCTACATATAACAAGGTTTACCGCTACATAAACCCGTAAAATAACTGAGTGTTAGATAACAACAGTTAGAGTTTGAGAATAATAGAAAGATAAATTTATATCTCCACTACAAGATAGTTCAAACTTCAGATCAAAATAGTTTAATAGATGAAGAATAGAGTGTTATCAATCAAGCAATGTAAGGTAATACACAACACAATAGAAAGCTTACACACGAAACCCTCATATCCTTATTAGAAAAAGAAAATCAATGGATTCTAAGACATATATGAGTTGGAACTGTATATATAAAGAGAACAATATAAGTACAATATCACATTATCACAATATTATCTGATTGAGTTTTATAAGTCTACAAAAGATTTGATTGAATTTATTACAATAAGATCATATGTATTAAAGAAAAGAGAAGACAAAAATACGAGCTGACAAAGTTAAGACAATATAAAAAGTTGGACAAAGATTGGAATGGCATCACGTTTAGCGTAGAATCTGATAACACTGACGAAATCAACAATGCAGGAAAAAAATTCTACAACTCATCAAAAAAATCGTTTAGACCTCCAAATATTCAACACTCAATAACAACCATAAGAAGCACATGATGGCATCAAAAATATGATGTAAAAACCAATATAATAACAAGGTTTATCGCTACGTAAACACGAAAAATAACTGAGTTTTCGAATGACAACAGTTAGAATTTGAGAACAATAGAAAGATAAATTTATCACTCCACAACTATATAGTTCAAACTTCAGATCAAAACAGTTCAATAGATGAATACAGAGTATTATCAATCAAGCAATGTTAGGAACGGCACAACAGAAAAGAAACCTTACAGACGACGCCCTCATATCCTTAATAGAAAATTAATGGATTCTAATGGCATATATGAGTTGGAACGGTATATACAGAGAGAACAGTATATGTACAATATCGCGTTATCATAGTATTATCCGATTGAGTTTTATGTGTCTAAAAAAGATTTGATTAAAGTTTATTACAATACGATCATGTGTATAAATGTAAAGAGAAGAAAAAAATACGAGCTGACAAAGTTTAGACAATATAAAAAATTAGACAAAGATTGGAATGACATCACGTTTAGCGTAGAATTTGATAACACTGACGAAATCAACAATGCAGGAAAAAAATTCTACAACTCATCCAAAAAATCGTTTAGACCTCCAAATATTCAACAATCAATAACAAGCATAAGAATCACAATATGGCATCGAAAATAGGATGTATAAACCAACTATTAACAAGGTTTACCGCTACATAAACCCTAAAATAACCTGAGTTTTTATGACGACAGTTAGAGTTTGAGAACAATAATAGAAATATAAATTTATATCTCCACAACAAGATAGTTCAAACTTCGGATCAAAACAGTTCAATAGATGAAGAACATAGTGTTATCAATCAAGTAATGTTAGGTGCGGCACAACAAAAAAGAAACAATACACACGAGGCCCTCATATCCTTAATAGAAAATCAATGGATTCAAATGACATATATGAGTTGGAACGGTATATACAGAGAGAACAGTATAAGTACAATATCACGTTATCACAGTATTATCCGATTGAGTTTTATGAGTCTAAAAAAGATTTGATTAAAGTTTATTACAATAGGATCATATATATAATTAAAACAGAAGACAAAAATACGAGCTGACAAAGTTTAGACCATATAAAAAATTAGACAAAGATTGGAATAGCATCACGTTTAGCGTAGAATTTGATGACACCGACGAAATCAACAATGCAAGAAAAAAATTCTACAACTCATCCAAAAAATCGTTTAGACCTCGAAATATTCAACAATCAATAACAAGCATAAGAATCGCAAGATGGCATCAAAAATAGGATGTATAAACCAACATATAACAAGGTTTACCGCTACATAAACCCGAAAATTAACTGAGTTTTCGTATGACAACAGTTAGAGTTCGAGACCAATAGAACCAATAGAAAGATAAATTTATATCTCCACAAAAATATAGTTCAAACTTTGGATCCAAACAGTTCAATATCTGAAGAACAGAGTGTTATCAATCAAGCAATGTTAGGTACGGCACAACAAAAAAGAAACCTTACACACAACGCCCTCATATCCTTAAGAGAAAATTAGTGGATTCTAATGACATATATGAGTTGGAACGGTATATACGGAGAGAACAGTATCAGTAAAATATCACGTTATCACAGTATTATCCGATTGAGTTTTATGAGTCTAAAAAATATTTTATTAAAGTTTATTACAATAGGATCATATGTATAAATGAAAAGAGAAAACAAAATTACGAAATGACAAAATCTAGACAATATAAAAAATTAGACAAAGATTGGAGTGGCATCACGTTTAGCGTAGAATTTGATGATACTGACGAAACCAACAATGCAGGAACAAAATTGTCACGTGACAGTAAAATGCTTGAGCTTATTTACTGAGGAAAACTTTCAGAAAAATTTCAAAGACTTATGAGTGGATGGATTCAATCGAACTACAAAGACATCTTTGCATCATTAAAAGATAGACAATTTTTGTTTTCCAAATATTGTTTGAAAAATAAAATACTACAAGAAATAGAATGATAAATGATTTCATTCCTAAGATCAAATGGAAGAATTAGGAAAATGTCACTAGATAAATGAACGAAAAGTAAAAAAAGACAAGAATGTAGAAATTTTAATCATTCAAATAACTTTTGCGGTAAAAATATGGTGAAAGCATGGATAGAATTTGCAATCGAGAAAGAATGAAAATATGCAAAGAAGGTCTTACAGTATAAGAAGTTGTCGAAAGATTATGAGAAATTGAGTGCAACTCAAAGACATATAGATTTTGTTAAGATTTGAATGATTAATATAAGTCAAATAGGATTAAAAGGTTATGTCTGCTACATTTTACATTAAACTTTATGGCTGTTTCTATGTAGTTTTTTTAATTAATCAACATACATTGCTGCTATCTTATTTTGGTTAAACGTGATAACTTCAATAACAATGAAATTAAATAAAGTGTGATATTTTTTAAGTTCAAAATATATTTATTAGAACTGTGTTCCTAAACTGATTCTATTACTACCGATGTTATAAAAAGTAGGTATCATGTATGCACACGTAAGACTGTAAGGAAAGGTTGAGCCGGGGCCGTAAGGCCCCGGTGATACCTAGTCACTTTATAGATAAGTTTGATTTTCCCTCTTCTCTAATCATTAGAGAAAGAAAAAACAAATCCACCCAGAGATGGTTTACAGTTTCTATTTCATAATGATACTGTTATATTTTTTTCTTCTCTGATTTTTTGTTCATAGAGAAAAAATAAATAAATCCATCGGAAGATGGTTTACACCGTTTCTATTCCTTCATTGAAACTGTAATCGCCAAAAATTGGTGTTATCGCAATCTATACCTTAACGGTAACTAGTCACGTGCATGGTTGAAAAACCTACGACCAATTAACTTTGGTATTTTCGTCCATTCGACGAAGATCATGTGATTTTTTTTTATCTGGTTTCTATTCATTTACAAGAAACCATCTGTTTAAACACAAAGTGGATTATCCTTATGCGATGACTAACATGACACCATATTATTATTTTTCTTTCTTCGTCGATGACAGGAAATTATATTTTTTTCCTTTCTTCGTCGATACGATTTTCATGAATCGTACAAACGAACTTGGTGTTGGTTTTCTCTATGTCTTATATGAGATGACAATATAGTTTGGTTCTTTCTACCAATACCGTTGGTTTCTTACTGGACACCATGGATTTTTCTAAATTCAATAACAAAAGTGATTTGTTTATCTTTCTTAAGAAGAATCATATAAGCCAACTAGGTTTGGTTTTTCCATATCGATCCTAAAGGGATAAAGTATCATTATGATATTTTCAATTGCAAACGTCGAAGAAACATGGAATTGCTGCATTCTCTAGGGGTATCAAGCAATTTTTATCTTTCCTCTCCGTAATAATCTCCAATATTTGGACCGTTCCACTTGTAGCTGGAATACATTTTGACACAAATGATCAAAGGGTGCGCACCCGGATTATCAGCCTATCCTTGTAGTGATTACGTTGATCTTGAATTTAAATTCTTTTCAATAAGAAGTGTCAAATATCTCATTCTGAATCATTATCTTGTTGGCCTTCTAGGTCACAATTTTTATTTTTTGGAGTTTTACTTTCATATTTTATATGTTTTTGGTTGAACCAATAAAAATTATGGTTGATGTTAAATTTGTATGCCAAGTAGACTACAGTTTTATTTTTTAGGACAATTTTTTATGGCTCTAGAAGTCATTATCTACAGTCCAACTGGTATTGTTAAAATCCAGAAATTATTAGAGTATATGTCCTCGATAGAATGGATTAATACTCTACGAAACTTGTTTTCGTATATGAATTGAAAATATTTCCGCCATAATCAGGGGGAAACTAGACACTACCAGAAGTTGGTATTCATTAACTTACAAGTTATATTAATTTCTCTCCTATCATGATAAAATCGATAAAGGCTGTCATTATATGATTGGCGTTAAAAAAAATCTCATTTAGTTTTCCAATAAGCTTATGCCTTTTGAAAAGGCAAATCCAATCACATCTAGCAAGTATGTAGAAATAACTACAAGAGAGTCTATGATAATATGATGCACATTCTCAAAATTCATATCTCCTCATTTGAATAATATGAGATCATAACGCCCGTGGGCACTGGTACCAGTAAAATTTGAATTTTTTAAATATATGCATACACTTGAGAATTGTGTTGGCTCATAGTAAACAAAAATGATTGTCGAATATTCATTTAAAGTAGCTACTAAAATAAATGATGGTGGTTTTGAACCCCTCTACAGAGGAATATCGACATATGTGATTGGTTGGCATACAATCCAAATTAAGTTGGATTAGTTTCTCAATTAACGCAATTTTTTGGATCCAAAACTTAACACTTTAAAAATGCCAAGCCTATTAATTACAGGCTAGTGTAGTCATAATGCGTTATACGAGAAATTTTTCGTTGTAAAAATGATTTAAGGGTTTCATTTTTGCTCAGACCCTAGGATTGATTCATTAGTATATAGTTCTCTTTATACAATGCACTTGGCGTGGTAGTCTTTGAAGGACTCATATTGCATTGACACAAGAAATTTGGTCGAAGAACATATGGAATTTGTAATCTTTTGAGGATTAAAATTTTATTCGGGCAGACACCTTATTTGCTTACATAAGGTTTAACAATCCTTTATGTGTTTTTAGAAATTTGGTACACAACTAAAAATCCGGATTAATTAGTTGATGATTTCAACGGTATAGGTCTCTTGAGGAGTCCTTAAAAACACTAAAATCCACGCTTTGGCATCATAAATTCTATTATTTTTCTTTCTTAATCTGCACTTAGAATTATGCTATCTTAAACTTGTCTTTGAGGTAGACTAAAGTTATGATTTTGATGCTCATTTTCTGTAATACTCATATAGTTGAGTTAGCATCCATAAATCGTCAAAAGTTGTACTCTTTTTCCCCCGTTTCAGGCTTTCTCCCACGTGGTTTTCCTGACAAGGTTTTAACGAGGCAACATCTTGTTGACATTTAATTATTTTATTTTATTTAAAATGTTGATATTTGTGCTCTTTTTCCTTCGTCAATTTTTTTTCCCATTGGGTTTTATTGGCAAGGTTTTAGTGAGGCAATTTAATTCAACATGATGGTCATCCAAGGAGGAGTTGTATCAATTTTGGTTGTTTAGTGGATGCCCACATTTGATTAAACCAAATCAACTTAATCATCTCCTAAGAATTTGGATTTCCTTCTCACAAATACGATTTTTGTTCACGTATGATAAGGTATTTATCTTGACACTTTGTTGAAGAAACTACATCAAATATTCTGCAAATCATCTCCAAGAAATAAGCAATCCAAGACTCAAGTACTTAATGTATTGAAAGAAACATGAAGATTCGAGAACACCACTATTAGAAGACTAACACAAAAGAAGACTTCATCAACTGGCAGATTTCTCACGAAAGCATTGCTATCTTCAACATTCAAGAAATTTGTTTATCGAAATTGGGAAGTGTCGACTCAAAGATTTGTAAGCCAAGATTTAACATAAGTATTTATCAGGGGGAGCATCATAGTGAGAGGTATTTTACTGGACTATCACGTTGTACTCTTTTTCCTTCGTCAAGGTTTTGTCCCACTGGGTTTTTCCTTGTCAAGGTTTTAATGAGGCAACATATGCATGTCCAGCTCGGTTCTAAGTTTACTCAAAATTGTACTCTTTTCCCTTCGATCAACTTTTGTCCCTTTGTGGTTTCCTGACAAGGTTTTAACGAGGCAATTAGCTTAGACACATTGTCATCAGGGGAGTGTTATAAACGTGTAATTATGTTAAGAATATCTAGGGTAAATCTTGTTTATTACTGGGATGCCCTTGTGTCTAGCCCTATAAATAGAGGCTAATTTTTTTCTATTGTACTAATGAATAAAGAATCTCTCCGTTTCTTCCCCCTACTTTGTATCTTCTTCTCCTCTTTCTCTATATTACAAGAATAACACATTTATTAAGAGAAATTAATGAAGCAATAATAAGGTAAACATATTAAGATTGTTGGATATATCTCTAACTTTCAATAACATACATCACTTTTAAAAGTTTTTGTGAACAATAGTCATTGATTTATCTTCTCCTTATGAAGTTTGCACCACAAATTTGTCTAGCCATAACAACATAGTTTTGATAATAAATAATATTGTGTATGTGTGTGTTAATTTTGACCAGTGTCATTTATTTTTGTGATTATATAAGAACGCGAATTGGGGGATATAAGAAAAGGATAAAAACTGGATCCAGATATCAATTCAGGGCCACCCCTTATCTAAGTATTTTACGTAATACCTAATCTACCCCTCACTAATCAAGATTAGTGATTAATAATAATTAGTAAAATCATAAGATTTTTTTTATATGATTAGTGTGTGTTTTATTTGAATTTGGGTTAGTGAGGTGAGAGTAGAAGGAGGGAAAAATATTTTGAGAGAGAAATTTTTTGGGGAAAATGGAGGATGATTGTGAAGAGAGAATTGTTGCTGCTGAATCTTTAGCTCAACTACAACAAGGAGCATATCTTGAATCTTCAGCTAACGACAACAACTCTCAATTGCAACTCTTTGTTGATCCAACACCCTTGAATGATGATTTTGACGAGTATGGAGAGTTTCTTGAAGAACCAACACAAGAAAGTAAACTTGCACAACATAGTAGCATCCCCAACACACGGGTAAAGCTGCTAAGATGTTGAAAAATCGAATTTTTTCTTTAAACCCGTCATTTTTCAACTGAAACACCTAGGTGCCGGCATGGTAGTTGTATGAATACCATGCCGGTAGTCAGGGTACCGGCATGGTATTCATACTACGACCATGCCGGTAGACCGATATCCCCCATTTTGAATATTGATCCAGAATAACATTCTACCAAAAAACTATGCCGGTACGGAGTTAACCTTTTTACCAACCAAGGAATATAATACGGAATATTCAACCGGCATGGTTTCATTAATAGGTTACCATTCCGGTACTGCATGAAAAACATACAGGAAACAGTTCCATCCCAAACCAAAAACCGGCATTGGAACTTAATAAACATCAACGCCGGAACTAAGTACCGGCGTGGTACCATCAATATCGATAATGCCGGCACCAAAACCGGCGTTGTTCAGTTACAACTTTACAATGCCGGTACCTACAAATTTACATGCAGGAATAAATGTTTTCCAAAGCTAAATTCCGGCATTCAATATCAATTATTTTCAATGTCGGAATTGTGTACCGGCTTGGGACAATAGATTACGAGAATGCGGGCACCCTTGCTTCCAGCATTATTTTCTAATGAAACATTTATGCCGAAATAGGTTTCAAATTTGGTCTTCCGTTTTGGTTAACTTAGACTATGCCGGAACAATGGTCGAGCATGCCGGTACGGGTTTCCGTTATAGTGTTTTAATTTTGTTTGGAACTAATTTTCATTCGATCTTTAGGTGGTGACATATATTGATCCAAAAAATGTAAAGCCGCTTTATCGGGATACGTCGGAATACTATAAAATCCCTCCGGTATGTGACCAAAGAATACTTTTCACCTAGTATCTTGAACTTTACTAATGGATTGCTAGTAATGAACCTTCTCATGAACGCGAAATTGTTCTTATGTAGGGAATAACAGATCGAAAGGAAGCAATCGCTTGGGCTAAAGAGATGGCTCTTAAGAACATGTGTGTGTTGGTGAGGAATACCGAAGGTTCGAAGAGGCGTTTTGAGATAGCTTGCGAGAGAAGTGGGAAATTCAAGGAGAAGAATAGCCACAAGAGAAAGGATTATGTCTATCCAAAGAAGACTAATAGGGTATACAAGACTCGTACGAGGAAGAATAATTGCCCGTTTAAGCTTGTATTCCGTTTAAATGACATGAACAATTGGGATTGTGAGGTTTTGTGTGGTTGTCATAACCACTGGGATCCGAAAGATGTTGTTGGTCACTCCTTAGTTGCGAAGCTAAAACCTGACGAGTTCGAGGATGTAAAGAGATTGACCAAAGCACTTATCAAACCGAGACAAATTCTCAGAGGCGTCAAGGAAAAGGATGAGACTAACGTGTCTTCTCTATGTACAATTTATGCCGCACAAGCAACTATTAGGAGGGTGGAATGGGAAGGGAGGAGCGTTATGCAAGAATTTGAGAAGATAGTTTGGGATCACAACTACACGCGTATCATTAAAAGAGGGCCGGACGAGAAGCCTCTTCAAATATTCATTTCGCATTCTTTGCTTTCACAATTGGCAAATACATGTTGTGGTGTTCTTTTGATGGATTGCACCTACAAGACAAACAAATACAATATGCCGTTGTTCAACATCGTGGGGCAAACCTCGGACAAGGTAACATTCACTTTGGCTTGGTGTTTAATAGAAAACGATAGAGACTATAATTTTCATTGGGCATTACGACAATTAAAATTGTTCTTCCAGGAAAATCAACTTCCGAGGGTCATCGTAACCGATAACGATGACGCATTAATGAAAGCAATATCCGACGTCTTCCCGGACGCACAAAATTTCCTATGTACATATCATATACGTAATAATATGATAAAAACTTTCCATGCCTTGTTTGAACCCGCAAAGGCGGATATTAAGAAGAGAATGATGGTACAACTAAAGGAAGATATTCGAAAGAACAAACTATCCCCCGAAGAAGAAGAAGATGAGAGAGGAAAGATAAAGGAGCGAGTGGACAAAGAACATGCGGAAAATCATAAAAAGTGGTTGGAATTTCTAAGAGATTGGGAGAAAGTTTATTGGTCTCTTACCGAGGTTATGTACGAAAAGAGAATGGAGAAGTTTATTGCCGATTGGAACGAAGTTTATCCGACTACCGTCTGGTATTGTCGGATTCAATGGTTGGATAAGTTCAAGGAAAAATTTGTGCGTGCATGGACAAACCGGTATAGACACTTCAAGAGTGAAGCAACTAGTGTAGCGGAGTCCTCTCATGGGAGATTTAAAGATCTCATCCAGTCCGGTCAAGGCAATGTGGTTACGGTCACCGAGGCAATGTAGCAATACTTTAAGCAAGATATCAATGGGATCAAGGAGGCTTTTGAGAAAAGCTCAATGGAAAGGATGACAATTTCTTCGTTATGGTAAGTTGCTCTAAGGAATAGAATTCAACGTCTCTCATTGGGCAATAAAAATGAAATATGAGAAAAATTACGGAATATGAGAAAAATTACGGAAAACCGGGTGATGTGTATATTTGTCCCGACATGTCTTCATTGGGGCTTCCGTGTCTTCATATGCTTGTGAATTATGAAGAAGTGATACCTATTGAGGTTATTGATCCGTTTTGGAAGCAACTATCTTTCGACCCTCCCCCTTCGGGAGATCCCGGGCAATTTCCATGGGATACGAACGAAGCAAAGGAATTCTTCGAAGCTTACTCACGTGGAACCTCGTCCAAACAAAAGAGGTAGGCCGAGGAAGGAACCGCTAAGTCAACAACAAACGAAGGACCCCGTATCCACACCAAAATCCAACTCATCAGAGGTTCCAAAGAAGAGGAGATCCCGGGCAATCTCCATGGGATACGAACGAAGCAAAGGAATTCTTCGAAGCTTACTCACATGGCACCTCGGTAAGCCGGCAAGTCTTGTTAAGCCAACTAAGGCTAATTACTCGTCCATGGATCGCACAAAGCGAAGAGCCAAGAAAGGGAGATCCAATAGGTAGATCACAAACTAAAACAAAAAGGAAAAAACAAAGGGTAGAATTGAAAGAAATGACTCAACGTGAAAAAGAACTCGCGGCAAGTAAGAAACGATATCTAACCGCATGTGAGATTTCAGAACAAAGGTTCGTGGAAGCGCAGGTTCCAAACAAAAGAGGTAGATCGAGGAAGGAACCGCTAAGTCAACAAAAAACGAAGGACTCCGTATCCACACCAAAAGCCAACTCATCGGAGGTTCCAAAAAAGAGGGGTAGGCCGCCAAAGGTATCAACATCAAGTGTCAAAGAACAACAAGGTGAGCATTCCGAAGCCATACCCATAGTCGATCTAGCGGAGGTTCCAAGGAAAATGGGTATGCTGCCAAAGGTATCATCATCAAGTGACAAAGAACAACAAGGTGAGCATTCTGAAGCCATACCCATAGTCGATCTAGCGGAGGTTCCAAGGAAAAGGGGTAGGCCGCCAAAGGTATCATCATCAAGTGACAAAGAACAACAAGGTGAGTATTCCGAAGCCATACCCATAGTCGATCTAGTGGAGGTTCCAAGGAAAAGGGGTAGGCCTCCAAAGGTATCATCATCAAGTGACAAAGAACAACAAGGTGAGCATTCTGAAGCCATATCCATAGTCGATCTAGCGGAGGTTCCAAGGAAAAGGGGTAGGCCGCCAAAGGTATCATCATCAAGTGACAAAAAACAATAAGGTGACGAGGCAAAGGTGGTGACAAACCAAAGTGATAGCAAAGTTGATGTAGTTTTAGTTCGAAGGGGAAGGGGTAGGCCAAGGAAGTACGGACTCCCATCACATATCAAAGACATTGAAAGTGTAGAGATTGTAGAGGATGGTTTGGATATATTATTGTTACAAAATGGAATATGAAGATGTATAAGGATCCCAGAACAGGTAGGACAATTAGAAATTATCATACCAAGATACAATCTTACATAGACCAACTTCCTGAGGTTATTCGCGAGTATATTTTAAATACGGATGATGTCGACGGAGATGGAAATTGTGGCTATCATGTTGTGACCGAACAATTAGAAATCTTTGACACGGAGGTTAGTAGAGGTATGACACCATGCCAATATGCTAGAATGAGGATGGCCGAACAACTTGTGAACAAGAGGAGCTTTTATGAGCAATTGGTTGGTGTAGGAGAGGGGTTTGATGATATGCATGCTCAAGTATTGGGGCCCGAGCAACAGATGAACTTTCTTCCTTCTGAATATTGGATGAGAATGCCGCTTTGTGGGCATCTAGTGGCGGATACATTTAGATGTGTTGTTCATTATTTTACCCCCACCGTAGAAGTAACATTTACCCCAAAGTGGCAAAAATGCAAATGATCCCTTAAGAAGAGAAGAGTTGTTTTGGCATTCGGGAACGGTAATCATTTCGTTATTCAAAAACTCAAAGAATATTGTCCATTGCCACCTATCTGTGGGATGATTAAAAACAAGGGTCTAGATCCCAATATCTGGAAGGGATGGATGGCATCGTATGAGGAGAATCACCGATTTTGGGATGCGTTGGCCTTATCAAAAAAACCTCTCCAAGAGGAGAAGATGCAACCGATTACGTGTGGAGGCGAAGATGAGTAATTTGGATTTATGTGGTTCACTAGTACGCAACGTTTTGTTTTTTTGGAGGTCAGAATTATAAACATTAAACCATATTTTGATGCCCATTCCGGCATAGTTGTGTTTTATAATTACAGCGCCGGAACTACGGTGCCGGCGTAGATCTTTGTTTTGAACCCATGTCGGAAATGCAGAAAAAACTTCCAGAGAAATCAGTGACCTTTCCGGCATTGAAATTAACATCATAACCGTGCCGGTACTCTGTCAAAATCATATTTGTCATGGAAATTACAGACAACCGGCATAGTATCCAAACACAGTTCAATGCCGTAACTCTATCATTTAGAGAACCAGCATTGCTTTTACTGTTTTCGAGCATGCCAGTACTGAAGAAAAACTTAGAAATTTAAGTGATCTGGGAACATTCAAACTCTGTAAAAGAGGTAATTTGACACAAATTTATCAACATAATAAATATAATGACAAGAACAAAGTTATGTGGTTCCAAACCGAAAACAAATCAAACATAAACCAAGTCAAGCAAAGAGTTTAGCAAGACATACAAACAAACACATTATTCAAGACTCACAAACAAACATAAACCAACACTAGATTGTTCAAATCAAACTAATACTATAGAAGAAACACACGATCACTCAGCTCTTGGCTTCTTGTGTACCCTCTTCTTCCTTTCGCCCCATAAGTCTTTTGCCTCCGGATCTTCAATTTTGTCCATCTTTTGCTCGACGTTCTCCATTTCTTTCTGGGTTAGCACCTCTCCTTTCTTGTTCTTTTTCTTAAAGAACCTTGACGCTGTTAAGGAAATTTTAAACATATACTTAGTATGTACAATTGTATAAGTTCATAGATATAGATTAAAAGAATGGTAATGAACAAAACGTACGTACCAACAACGTAACGAGCTATAGAAGTGCGGGTACAGTTTCCGGAGTTATGGAGGGACGTGCCGGTGGTGGAGGAACAACTCCGATATCCGAGCGTACAACATAAGGATGCGAGAACTTCCGATGGCCTCTTAGGAAGGTTGGTTCACTCTCATAACCGTTCTCAGCCAATTCCCAATCATCCCTATCCAACACAAGTCCTTCTTCTTCCCTTTCACTCCAATGTGCAAGAATAGGTTTTGGGTCGTAAACTACGAGAGTATGGTTCTCATTTGATTGGCATTGAGGAAAGTCATGAGAGCATTTCTGATAAGATGTATCCGTGAGATCTTTCTGCTTGTACCCAAGTAGGCGCATTACACGGCGAGGGTTGTGCATAACAAATCCTTTTGGATGAAATAACGGTCCGTTGTAAAATGAAACATTGTCACGCCTTTGCAATTAAACTCCTCTGACATTCCTATATGGGTCAAACACAACATCTTGGACAGCCACCGAGTCCAAAGCCAATCTCATTCCTAATAACCGTTTTTTGTTATTGGGCCTTGGGGTATTGTCGAAGTAGTATTTCTGAGCTAGAGGCCTATTCTCTTAATATTCAGTGAAAATCTTCAATCCTTTATTCCGTATGAACAATTTTGTGAAGTGTTCATAAGCCCACACCTACGCCAATCAAAGATCGTTCCAATGAAATGTATAAGAAAATAAATAGTTTGAAACTAACAAATTTAATGACAACAATCAAAGATAAGTAGTTGACTATACATGAATTACAGTGAAATTTAAATTAAATTGACGGGCGTTCGCCTTAGAAGCTCGACGCATTTTTGCCAAAAAATGTGCCAAGAAAGCAGTGCCCCATAAATAATCATGAACCTTTTCCAACGGATCCAAGTATTGTAGGTTGTTCATATGCACCCTGTTACCATTAGTGTCAGGGAATATAACGGAGCCTAAGATGAACAACATATAAGCCGCGGCAGTTTGCTGGACTTGTTCGGGATTCAATTCCTTGTTCTTCGTGTTCCCAAAAAATTCAACGAGTTTGACGAATGTGATAGTCTTTGTCTGGGAACGCCTTGTCTTGTACATATTTGCCAAAGTGGTTTCCTTGTCCCATCCAAACAACTTTTTAGTCAGCTCATAGATCTTGTCCCATCCTAGGTCCTTAGAGTCATCTCCTACCTTAACGGCTTTCCCAAGAACCTCTAGACCTATTATCCTTTGGACATCTTCAGGGATAATGGTCATCTCGCCAAAAAGAAAATGCATGGTATCAGTTTCACCAAAAAACCTCTCCAAAAAGCAGTTCGCCATAACGGTATCAGTGGCCACATAATTTTTTATCGCGGGATACAACCCATATGCTTTGACTACTGCTTTAACAGCGTCACACTCAGATTTCAAAGGCCATACATCTGATTGTTGATGGCGGCTAACACGGAAGGCGTTCTTGTGGTCCTATAAAAATACACCAAAGTTAATTAAATTCACTTGATCACAGATAAATAATATAATAACAAGATGCAAACGTCTTACATAAGTTTGATAGATCCAACGAGTCCAAGAGTGTTTGTAGGAAAATAAGAGTTGAGGGTTTATCGGTTCACCCCAATGTTTGCCATCATCGCGGTCTGGAATCATGTCATATTTATCAGGAAGATGGGTTGGGGGTGCCTTTTCATTATCCTTAGGGGTTTCAACTCCGACATCAGTCTGTCCTAAGCCACCTGCTTGTGAGGATGAGCCACCTGCTCGTTCGGGTACAGGATATGTTTCCCATTCATCATCATCATCACTGCTGGTTGAGTAGCTTATAGGTTGATCTCGAATTGTGACCTTAGCAGTAGCAGGATCAGGACGGCTACGTCGAGAAAACTTACGTTTTGCTTCTAAAACAACTTTGTCTTTCCTTTGTTCTTTTGTGATGCTTTAGACCTATGTTCCAATATGTAAACTAAGTTATATAATGACAGCCGGCATAGAAATCAAACATAACATAAGTGCCGGCATTCTAATTAATTAAAATACCATGCCGGTTGTCTTTGAATTTTAGACAGAGAATTAACATTTTTTTGCAACAAAAACCGGCATAGTAAGCTAACATATCGACACTGCCGGTATTGGGAACCGGCATTGTCAAATAGATATTTGGAATGCCGGTACTGTGGGATTTTAGTACAGAGTTTTTAACAAAATAGGCTAATGAAAACGGCATAGTATTGATCAAATATACAGAACTAGCATGGTATTCAATTAAACATGTATGCCGGAAGGCTTGATAGACACATTTTTGTGTCTAAATTGATCTCAATACTATATATTGTTGGCATTCGATTTCTTATTTATTACAGTGTTTTATGTGTTTGTAGGTATTTTTGGGCAATAAACGTTTTTGGAGAAATCGGCTCGAAAAGTTGCTAAAGGCACCTCCGGAGAACACCCGCTATTCGGACCCCCACTTTGGATAAGGGGCACCTCAATTACTAAGGGGCATCCACTTGTTATTTACACCCCCGGTTTGCTTAGGGGGAGGTTCATCTTCTTTGTTTGAAGAGAAAAAAATGGCGGGAAAATATATCTTCACCTGCGAAGATTTTTGCAATAATTGTTGACGGGATTTTCATTAATGTCGTGTTGGATTTGGGTTGCTACCAGCCTACTTCTACAAAACAGGGAAGATAAGAGACTTGTTCACGTAAAAAAGGGAAGTTCTAATCGAGTTTTACAAAACAGAAGGATGAAGATATTCTCGGGATTTTTCCGAGATATTTTGGGATATTTTTGTTGAGATTTTCTCGTGGATTAAGGTTGGGTTGATCCTGTTTTATCTAAACAGGGAAGGTACGAGTCACAAAAAATCAAATAAAGAGAAGATTTTCATTAAGTTTTGTTAAAACAAGGCAATAAGAATTATCAGAATTGGTTGTATTTTTGAAAGATTTCTTGGGACAACACGAGAGCATAACTACTTCTGGGACGTGTTTCAGACAAATTGGAGTGTGTTAGCTGTAGAAAAATGTGTGAAGATGTAAAACAGGAAAGAAAGTATTTTCCGTAAATGGCAGCAATGAACGGAATATTTTCGAGAGATTGTACACGCCTGTTGGGTATATATAGGTGCTATGGGAGTCAGAAAAGAGTATGAAGAGTGAGGGGTAGTTTTAAAGCAACACAAATCGCTGCAGAGCGATTCTGCAGTAGCAGCAGCGAAAGGAAGAAGAGAGTTGCAGACGACATATCAGAAGTGTCGTTCTCAAGAACCCTAAAGCTGAAGAACATAATACTGAAGAGAACAGTCGTAGTTAGGGTCGTAATTCAAACTATTCTGTAACAGTCCTTTAGTCACGCTTATCTTCAGTTAGTAACACCTTTTGTAACAGTGTATTCTGTAACGTCCGTTAGGTGTTGCAGATTCGCCGTATTATTATTTCTCTCCAATAAAACACCTTTTTGAGCCATGAATCTATATTTTGAGTGTGTTTTCACCATGCGGAGCTAGAACCCATCACTGGGACGACGGAGGAAGCTGTTTTGCACCCATGTGGTAATTCTATTTAATTCCTTTATGACTATTTGCACTATTATAATTGATTTATGATTTTTCTTGATTATTTGTGAATTCGTTAGATGTCGCATGCTTAGTCTTAGGTACTTTAGATGCGTCATGCTTGTGAATTACATATAATTCTTTATAAAATCTACCTTGGCAAAGAATTAGAGTCGATGTTCGTTATTTTATGAGCTTTAATTGTCCTAATTAATAGATGAACCGCATGAATGTGAGAATTAGTGGAATCCCGAGTCCCAGTAACTCTCTTCATCTTGTGACATAAATTGTATATTTTCTCTATTTTTATTATTTTTCTTTATTAAATCCTAGAATCGATTTCAACAAGTCCGAGTGAACGACAACTCTACTTACCACTATCTAAATTCGATCAATTTTTGGCGCCGCCGACGCGGGCTTGTGTATAGATTTGTTTTTAGGTTTTTATTTTTATTATTTTTGTTCTTTTTTACGCGTTTTGGTATTTCAGTTTGCTTTCAGATTTGGAGTGGAGCGAAAGAAAAAGAGAAAGTGCTGAAAAGAAAAGCAAAGCCAAAATAGGAAAGAAAAGAGAGATCCGAACGGAGTGAAGAAGAAAATTTTGTATATAGTGTAATTATTATTTTTAATTTTTTTAGAAACTGTAATTAGTTAATTATTTTTGTAATTTTTATTTTTGGACTTTTTAATTTTTGGAATTTATTTTTGGACTTTTGGACATTATTATTTTTATAACCCTAAGGAAGGGTTAGTTTAAATATAAACTGCACAGGGAAGGACGACAGTTACGATACTGTCTCGGCCCCTCGGGTTCGTACATCACATAGGAGTTGTGGCCCGAGTCGACCTCAACGGTTCATCCCCCGTCTGGAACGGGAGGTAAGAATTCTAAACACCCGCGAATCCCCTGTCAGCGGGTTTACTGGATGATTTTGTATGCATATATGTTGAGGTATTGAAAACGGCTGTTTTAATTTCCTAGTAAAGGGAAAGGACTGGCCATACAAGATAAGGGTTCGGATTTCATCACCGTTCTCTTCTTGCCCGCCTTAGGAAAACGATTCCAAACGCGAACCTAATCTTAAAATACTGACTAGAACGAGACCGATAGGGTAACGAGCTTAATAGGAAAGTCATTCGAAAAATATTGGTTACTCTTTTAAGCATACTTCGAAGTTCATGATGGTTTCTGTGAGTTGAATGCGTGACTGCGCCGCCTTGTAATGCGGTGAGGCCTTGGGTATCAAAGCTCCACGCAGCTTCCCTCGCCTCTATTCAACTTACTTAAACTCGGATTGATTTCGGAGGGGTTTGCTTAAATTGTAACGAATTCCCTTTCGAAGGATTAGAAGTCTGGTCTAGAAACAATCTAAGTGGAGCCATCATGCTTTTTGTTTGCTAGAAATCGCAGGGTTTGTTGTGGTCGAGTCAGCCTTGTTTGTGTTTGTGTAGAATTCCCTTGCGGTTAGGATGTCAAACTGGTATTACAATAGCCATCACATTAATGAATATGAATATCCAACTGAACAATATGGACATCACTCTTTTTATGACCATAGTGTGAATAGTGGTTGGGAACCCCAAACTTTTGAAGGTTATGGCCCATACCAGGGCGATCCCAATTACTATCCACACGCCAACCGGTCATACGAGCAAAATTCCTCTCTACTAGAGTCAACATGTAAGTTAGCTGAGTCGACACGTAAGTTCGCAGAAATGAATAACTTAGTTATGGACGAAAGCAATGCAACGAGTGAAATTTCTTTCCTAGATTCAATAAGGAAGTCATGTGAGTCGAATCAGGATACCATAATGAAGTCATGTGAGTCGAGTCACGATACCATAATAAAGTCATATGAGTCGATTCGAAAGCTTTTGTTAGAGGCCCGGAACGGAACTGCTCGAGATAATCTTAGTGTTTCCAATAGTACCCCTGAAAATGAGGACAATTTTTATAATCAGGATAACGAGGTTAGAATTGGTAACACTACTTGTTTAGATGAGGTTCAACCATTTTCATGTTATGATGATTATGGTGAGGATAGTGTTAATGAAGAATTTGAAATAAATAGGCATAGTGATCAGGAATTTGTTACCCCAATTGATCTTTATAACGATAATATTATTTCTAGTTCAAATCCAAATAATTTTAATAATTATTCACCTATTCAAAAGGATGAGGATTTGACTAGAGATACCCCCGTTTTAGACGATGTAGTATTTCCTTATGATTACGAAGCCGATAATAGTTTAGAGGAGCAGGTTTATCCTGAGAATATTGTTTTCGAGTCTAGCGATTTAGAAACATTAATCTTAGACAAAGAAGATGAACTTGTAGAGATAAGTGAGGATGAACCTGACTTAGAAGAATCAATTGACCATTTTCAGGAATCAGATGACCTTGAAATTAGGGAAGTTGTGACTAGTATTTCTAGAGACACTGAAAACTCTAAGTTTGGGGGTGATTATCATTCTCCATGTGCTTTAACTCTTAGAAAGGTCCCTAACTTGGGACTTGACATATGTGCCTCAATCATTTTAAAAGATTATCTTCATACACTTTTTCCTGAACCTAGTTGTGTCCAAAAAGAAATTCAGTTGTTAAGAACCCATCCTATGGTTGATGTGGTTAACCCAGGCTATGATACCACGATTGATTTTGTTTTCCCACCAAAAACCTTCCTTCCAATTGTGGGAACAAATGAATTTCAGATGTGTCAGTTATTAAGTTTTGAGACTAAACCTAATTACTTTAGAAAATTAGGGTCGACACATTTGCTTAAGAATGACCACCCACCGTGGTCAACCGTGAGTCAAATCTAATTGACTTAGAGGATCCCCAGTTATTCAGAGTTATTTTTATGTGCTTCTAAGTTCTTAGTTGAGTATTTCTAGATCAGAACCCGATCTTCAGATCCTTCCTTTGAGGATATCCACCGATGAAAACTTTTTATCTAGACCCTTTTATAGAGCTCCGACCCGAACCACAACTAGATGTAGTTGTCTTAAACAAAAAAATAGATAAGGGTATGTTGGATATCTTCCCAGTCTGTTGCGCTTTCCTCTTCTTGTGGTTAGCACTTTTTGATCCGTATGACCCGCAGCTTATTCCGACTGTTGCTATATGATTCTTCGAGGTGACTAATCCTTTCCGATGTCTGGCTGAAGACTTTAAACTTAGCACTTCTTGGGAGGTAACCCATGCTCTTGCAACACGGTAATATTTTTCCTTATCTCTTTTCTTCAAGTGGTAACAGTTTCTCATTGTTCATGTTTTTAATTTCATCTTTAGAACATTGAGGACAATGTTAGATTTAAGTTTGGGGGTATGAGAGAAACTTTTTAGTTGCAATAAATAAACTCCAGAGACTAGAAATTTATGCCTATTAAGGTTGGAACTAACTAATCTAAGTGGATGGGAACATCTTGGTTGTAGGAGTTGAGGAACCAATCTGATTAGATGGAAACATCTAGAAGAGTCTATTCATAAAAGCACAGAGCTCAGGTGTTAGAAAAGAAAACATGGTAGTTTCGCCATATCCTCGTGATGGAAACATCGAAAGAATCCTGATCACTTCTTTTTCTTTTCTTTTTACCATTGCTAGGGTGAAATAGAGTGACTGAGACACCAAAATATATATATATATATATTGAGACCATACCACCAGACCAACCGGAATAAATACAACAAAGTCGACCACTGGTACCCTTGTATATGCCAGCTGAGTTGACCTAGAGTTAGGATTATCGACCACTGGTTCCCTTGTATATGCCAAAGGTGTTGATATTAGTCCGCACTCAAGATCTCACCATTAGGATAGGTTCACCTTAGTCAACATCATCCACGTTTTTCTCTACATCCATCTTATTAATCTATCCATGTGATTGGTTGATTCCGGTTTATGATCTCCAGAAACTATCTGAGTAGAGCTCTGTCACTTTATATGAATTTTAGTATGCTTGAGTGCAAACTCGTGTACAACAATTGGAATTTCGCATCAGGGTACTTCCTCCTGTAGTCAATAAGTAAGCCAACCAAGGAGATTCTTTAGTGCCTTCCAAGGTTCTGAGTAGATAGCTAGGGTCTGGAGTAAAGGTTTTGTGGGTACACCTCTGGTAAACCCTCCGGAGACGACACTCCGCCACTAGGGCCACCTAGCGGTTTAACGGCTTGCTGCACGTGCTAAGTGTAGTCATTTTATTTTCTAGATTAGATTTGCTCGAGGACTAGCAAATAATAAGTTTGGGGGTATTTGATAGACACATTTTTGTGTCTAAATTGATCTCAATACTATATATTGTTGGCACTCGATTTCTTATTTATTACAGTGTTTTATGTGTTTGTAGGTATTTTTGGGCAATAAACGTTTTTGGAGAAATCGGCTCGAAAAGTTGCTAAAGGCACCTCCGGAGAACACCCGCTATTCGGACCCCCACTTTGGATAAGGGGCACCTCAATTACTAAGGGCCATCCACTTGTTATTTACACCCCCGGTTTGCTTAGGGGGAGGTTCATCTTCTTTGTTTGAAGAGAAAAAAATGGCAGGAAAATATATCTTCACCTGCGAAGATTTTTGCAGTAATTGTTGACGGGATTTTCATTGATGTCGTGTTGGATTTGGGTTGCTACCAGCATACTTCTACAAAACAGGGAAGATAAGAGACCTGTTCACGTATAAAAGGGAAGTTCTGATCGAGTTTTACAAAACAGAAGGATGAAGATATTCTCGGGATTTTTCCGAGGTATTTTGGGATATTTTGTTGCGATTTTCTCGTGGATTAAGGTTGGGTTGATCCCGTTTTATCTAAACAGGGAAGGTACGAGTCACAAAATCAAATAAAGAGAAGATTTTCATAAAGTTTTGTTAAAACAAGGCAATAAGAATTATCGGAATTGGTTGTATTTTTGAAAGATTTCTTGGGACAGCACGAGAGCATAACTAATTCTGGGACGTGTTTCAGACAAATTGGAGTGTGTTAGCTGTAGAAAAACGCGTGAAGATGTAAAACAGGAAAGAAAATATTTTCCGTAAATTGCAGCAATGAACGGAATATTTTCGGGAGATTGTACACGCCTGTTGGGTATATATAGGTGCTATGGGAGTCAGAAAAGAGTATGAAGAGTGAGGGGTAGTTTTAGAGCAACACAAATCGTTGCAGAGCGATTCTGCAGTAGCAGCAGAGAAAGGAAGAAGAGAGTTGCAATGACACATCAAAAGTGTCGTTCTCAAGAACCCTAAAGCTGAAGAACATAATACTGTAGAGAACAGTCGTAGTTAGGGTCGTTATTCAAACTGTTCTGTAACAGTTCTTTAGTCACGCTTATCTTCAGTTAGTAACACCTTTTGTAACAGTGTATTCTGTAACGTCCGTTAGGTGTTGCAGATTCGCCGTATTATTATTTCTCTCCAATAAAACACCTTTTTGAGCCATGAATCTATATTTTGAGTGTGTTTTCACCATGCGGAGCTAGAACCCATCACTGGGACGACGGAGGAAGTTGTTTTGCACCCATGTGGTAATTCTATTTAATTCCTTTATGACTATTTGCACTATTATAATTGATTTATGATTTTTCTTGATTATTTGTGAATTCGTTAGATGTCGCATGCTTAGTCTTAGGTACTTTAGATGCGTCATGCTTGTGAATTACATATAATTCTTTATAAAATCTACCTTGGCAAAGAATTAGAGTCGATGTTCGTTATTTTATGAGCTTTAATTGTCCTAATTAATAGATGAACCGCATGAATGTGAGAATTAGTGGAATCCCGAGTCCCAAAGAACTCTCTTCATCTTGTGACATAAATTGTATATTTTCTCTATTTTTATTATTTTTCTTTATTAAATCCTAGAATCGATTTCAACAAGTCCGAGTGAACGACAACTCTACTTACCACTATCAAAATTCGATCAAGGCTCATGCAATAAAATCGGGATTCAAGACATATAATCTAGCATGATTTTCAAATTGTATTCTACCGCGAATCAAACATGCAACTGAACTTAAAATTGGAATTTTAAAAATTACTTTTAGTGTAGTAGAAAGACTAAACAACCAAGTTTCACTTTGTGTTTTCTACTATGGGATAAACCCTAAAAGTAAAAAAACTTCAATTCAACATAGACATCACTTACCGCATCAAATTTGTTATTTCCACCTCACCAACAGACTCACAGTGCACTTGTTGCGCTTTTTGATTTCGATTTTCCACCATCTTCAACAGATTCATCGGGATTGGGTATGGGTTTTTCACGGGGTTTACGACGACCCATTGTCTTTGGTATGAAAGATGAAACAAAAATGGAGATTGAATACAAAGGGAGACTGAAAGATTTTCCTTTCTATAACCGTCACTTAAATAGAATGAAGGAGTTTGTAACTGACGCATAAACTGGTATTAAGGATTTTGTAACCGTCAAATAAGTGAGATAAAATAGTTTGTAACCGTCAAATAAGTGGAATGAATGAGTTTGTAACTGCCACATAACTTGTGTTTGTAACCGTCAGAATGCCAGCATGGACAGATGGAACAATTCAATGCCGGTATTCTGACAATAAGTATTTGGTGATCACAATTAAATGTCGGCAAAAGTAACGGTATAGCATTTGGTGTATTTGTCAATGCCGGTAGGGGAAAGAAACTTGATGAAATAAACAACATTAACCACATAATCTTAAGGAAATAAACTTAAAAACATTAACACAAACTAATTGCAACTAACATCATTTCTTAAGGAAATAAACATAAACAACGTTACACATAAAATGAAAGATCTCAAGCCAATTACAACTAACATCATTTCTTGGAACGAGATTCAATAAGCAAAGCAGCTTCGAAATGCCTAAAAGGCTCTTTTCTCCACTTGGTATATGCGTCCTGACCTTGATACCTATTCCCTATGTATCTTGCAAGAAACTCGTTGTATTTGCGACATAACTTTATGAGTGCAATTGTTCGATTTTGTACATAGAGATAACCGTAATCAATTCTGCATTTCTTACCTTCCAAGTAGTTATTCATGTAAGGACCAGTCCTAACAAGACCCCAAAAAAGATTCGAAGGGCGGTGATCTTCCTGGAAATCCGATACTATGTAGTAATTTTTAATCCACTCGGTTTCTTCATCGACATCCGCTTCTATCTTAGATTGTTTTTGACGTTTAAGGATCTCATTAGCTTCTTTGCGATAATGTTCAAGCTTTGCTTCCTCTTCTTCTTCTCTTTTCCTCTTAAGTATCTCTTCTTCCATTGCGGCAATTGACTTGGTGGTTTCTTCCTTCCTTTTTAGTTTTTCTAGTATAAGGGATGATAATTGATTTCAATGGAGTGGATAGTTTGTTCTTCTTGAGTTTTTCTTTTTCCATGGCAATGATGAAATCGGTGGATGATAATTGATTTCCCAATGGAGTGGATAGTTTGTTTTTCCTAAGTTTGTCTTTTTCCATGGCAATGATGAAATCGGTAGTTGCTGATGGATTTGCCATTGGATGTATCAAGTGCAATGGGTGAATCAATTGCATTAAATAGATGAATGCACAACGGCTTTATAGTGCCGGCATAGTCAGTGACCTAGTATCAACGCCGACACTTGTCTTTGTTGGTTTATGGTTTAAAAAAATAGTTGTTGGGCATTGAATTTTGAACGAGCCGGCATTGGGATAAGGATAACCGACATGCCGGCACTGACTACCGGCATTCTGTCATATTTAAATAAAATGCCGGCATAAGGTTATTTGTACACAGAAACAAAGTAAATTAGACACTTTACCCCGGCATAGAGTAATATACTACAATCTACGCCGGCACCAGTAGGCAATTGAAATATGTTTACATACTAAGCAGGAACTATAATTTATTTCAAACGTAATCCTTGTCGACGAAACAACGAATGCACTTAGCACGTGCATCAAGCCTTTAAACCACTTGGTGACCCAAGTGGACGAGTTATAGTCTCGTGAGGGCTTACATAGAGATGTACCCACAAAACCTAACCAAATACCCTAAAAACCTAAGCAAATAACACTAAACTATCAATCTTCTTAAGAAGAATCCGTTTTCGATTCACCCAGCTGGTGGTACTCCGTGACTTTGGTTACAATATGGTTCACGTTGGCTTCAAACATGAATGCTTCTCCCTTTTCTTGTAAGTAACGCGTTTTCACGACTTCATGCTACAAAAACAACACACAAACTTTGTTTGTTACATAAAAATTGAAAAAGAGTAGATTGTGTCGAATTAATCATTAAGATACTTACGAGTTGTTGAGGGGGCAATCTATTGTGGGTAGCGTGGTCGATCCAGTGTTTCATTTTTAGATACTCAACCACCGCATTTAGGATAATGTCGTGTCGTTGCTCGATTTGTTGAGTAGTTATTCCTTTCGGGTTACCGTAATCGTGAATAAATTTGTTAAAAATCTTCAACCACATGGAATCCCGCATGCTGTTATCTATAGTTGAAGGACGAGTTTCGGCGTACCATGTTTGGGTGATTGCTAAATATTCCTCCAAGTCGAACGATGCCATTTGTTGTATGTGGGATTAGGTACTATACTAAGCTATTTATTGATGATTATTCTAGGGTTTAGGGTTTCTAAGTTAAGAGGCTCAAGGAGATATATAAGAACACGAGTTTTGGGCTTTTGGGTCCAAGAATTAGCTCTCTTTATATAGAGAAAAACGTCAACGACTAGTATTTTTGAAAATCACCAAAACCGGATTGAAGTAATCAGAAATGGGATGCCAAGATACGATTCCAAAGATTTATTTATCATAAGATGACAATGCCGGTACAAGGGAATTTCTTTACAGAGATTGGGCCAAATATGCAACCAATACCGGCTGTAGTTGCAGGAAATCCCACACTACACCCCTCACTCGAATTTGATTAATTAATCCATTTGAAGATGAGTAACAATATATTTTATTGATTGTTTTCTTGAAAAGGTTTACAAATAATGTAGAACAGAGTTAAAGAAATTACAATCACTCTTAACTTTCTCTCTCCTAATGACTTGCTTAACAATTCAAAAAGATCTCTCCTCTAACAGACTAACTCAACCCTTTATATAGGGTAGTATACAGTGGATGACAGCTAAGCTGTCCTTTATTTTCGGGGATGACTCGTGATGAGTGCCAAATAGTGCATATTTATACACCTTTTTATTGGCATTTTACTCATCTTTTGCGCTTAGAAATCAGATATTATCCCAGATTCTGTGTTTTCTTTGTTTTCAAGAATAAATATTTGTATTAACTAATTTTGTGTTTTTAGGTAATAAATAAAGTCCTGAGAAACCGAGGAGCTAAAGAGCGAAGAATTGGAGTCAAACATCTATGGAGCAGTTAGCCAAAGCCCGCGCGCAAATCAGTTGCAACCCAGCAAGGAAGACTTGGGCTAGAGCTACTCGCGACCCGGATCCGAACCCGTTCATCCCGAGCCGTTCAGATCGCGTCTAGCTACATCCTACGATCGCTGCCTCCACGCGCATCTAAGTTCGCTGCTCCCGTGCAACACCAGATCACTCCAAATCATGCTGAGCCGTTGAGATTTCTTCTCCTAGATCTGATGCTCGCTCCATCAATCTCATCAAAGCTCGATGCGTCCGCTCCACAACAAAAACTCCCATACCCCTACACCAGTCGAGCAAACCCTATTCTCTATTCCATCTTCTCTTCTCTCTTCCACCCGACCTCTGCAAAACCCTTACCACCTCCATCACCTCCTGACATTAGCCGCTTCCACCACCATCCTCATCTCCTCACCCTGACACCATTAACAGCAGCCGCACCACCTTCTCCCTCTCTAGACCTCGAGTTATCTCTTTCTTAGCTTCTACCAACTCTAGAAGCTAACTTAGAGATAACTAGAAGCTAGGGTTTTCACCAAATCCATTGCATGGTCGATTCAAAGCTCTGAGACGAAGTGACAGAGCCAGAGCACAAATTCAGAGGCGATTGAGGGTATGGGTCTGCATTTAATTCGTGTTTTGTTGAAAATTAGGGTTTGAATTTTTGTATGTATAAATAGGGTGAACTGAGGATGTTTTAGGGTTCATGCCTGGGTTAGCCAGTGTATCAGTTAGGTTTTAATTTGCATTTTTAATGTTTTAATTTAGTTTGTTGGGGTTTCAATGAAACCCTAATTCCCAAATGTGTTTAAACTGTGTTAAGTTGTTCTTGAGTGCTTAATTGACAAGATAGCTTCAACTTTAACACCTCAACTCTTTTCTCTCACAGTGCATGCCAATGCCATGGATGCATTGTAGTTAGGTTAATACTGAGTTGAGAGTGTTTCAGCTCTTGCTTCTATTTTTAATACTAATTCCCCTGACTAGTTGTGCTTAATTAGACAACTAGTACTTAGGATTAGTGACTTAGCTGTTATTTGAGTTATCACTAGGAGAAACTCCCTAAATAGGTGGTAAAAATTGACACTTTATACTTACCAGGCATAGGAACAAGACACTCAACTAGTTTAGCACATAGTAGGAATTCAGAGGTGGATTTGAAGACCTAGCAAGCCCTTTTTGTCACTGTCTATACCTTAATTTAGGTTCATTTCACATTATCCAGCCGTATCGGCAACAAAACCATTGTGTTACGCATTACCGTCACTAGAACTCAGTCTAGAGCAAGCCTTAGATCATCCAAGAGCACCACAAGTCTCTGTGGATCGACCCGTACTTGCCGCGTCTCCGATAGACGCCGTGCACTTGCGGTTATCACCGTAGGCCATAAAATATACACATTCCGAGGCCTACCAACTCGCGAAGTGTCGCGAGTGTTATAAACATTCTTCTTTGCGACACTCCTAAATCTCGCCAAGTCTTCACACTTTTCTCATGTTTTGACTGTCGTCATCCATTGCGTCATTTATATTACTTCCCTGCGACACCTTCGCTATGTAGTCGTTTATTACTCTCGCGAAGTATTGATGTCGCGATATTCTGCTCCTACATCTTGCCTCTTTTTTCTTGAATATTGCTTGAAGAGCGATCTTTAAGAAAAAATCCGTTGTCGTAGCAATCTTTAATTTTTGTTGATGAAGGAATGAGCGAAAGAATATTGGACTTGAAAAGTACGTACTTGCCTCTATTCTTTTGCGAGATTCCGAAGCTTTGAAAAGTAATTTTAATAGTATCATCCGAACTATACGAAGTATTCTTGAAGAAATATAAGAAATATTCATTCCTCCAAATGTGAGAAGTATTGCAAATCCATTATGCGGAACCTTCGTTCCATGTTCTTTTGCCTCATGCCATGAGTTCTTATTCTCGCAGGTTCACTCTATAATTTCGCAAGTTGCTCATACTTTCCTTATGAATTATGCTACGTCATTCTTTTAGTGCCGATATCATCGTAGGTGCAATCAAATTAATTCAAAATTTCCACAATTAAAAATAATATAATGGAAGTCAAGCTCCCGTCATATTAAAAATAAACAAAGTCATTCTTTTAGTGCCCCTAAATCCCTTGTATCACCGGACACGGAAGTTCTCGACGTGATTCTAATCACAAACCACCTAGAATTAGCTCAACCTAGATGTAACTTGGCTCATGCATTAGGTTCGAATTTCTTAGGTTGATATTAGTAGTTAGACTCTTAAGTCATATTATGTCAGTTGGCCACCCAAACAATCTATCAATCAATCATGAATGTCTTTAAGATCACTCCTATTAGTAAAAACAAGATAATTATGTGAAAAACTTCAAGATAGAATTTGAAAACAAAAACTCAAATCATGAAGGTTCCATCCTGTTAGCTACTTTTTTTGATTTAGGAATGACCGCTTTTGCTCTTCATTGTGGCCGGAATTTGGCTGGAAAACGCACTTCGCCTGAAAATTTTGTCGTCGAGAGAATATTCGACGGAATATTCCGTCCGGTCCTCAGTTACGTGTCTACATTCCCTTTTTGATCTTAAACTCACGAGCAGTTTGAATCTTCCCCTGTTTCTCTTCTCAATCCTGAAAGTTTTTAATGCTATCCGGTTTCAACTACCAAACCCATTCAATCCTCGATCTATTTTTTGATTCACAAGTTCTCATTCGGACCCGTGAAGCACCACCACAATTCTCGAGCTATTTAAGGAGAATTTCCCATGAAAATTTCTTTTCTTTTATTTCATCTTCAATTTTCACTCCCTTCTTTTGGATAAGGGACAATTTTAACCTTGGCTGGCTTTTCCTTCATCGTCTTCTTCATCATCTTTCTCCAAAGTAGCTACAAAACTCAAAACATGCGTAAAATACTTTTACAAGAAAAATAGCTAAACTACTAGATAGTAAATTAGGTTTCCATGGCATCAAGGTTTGCGAATTTTGTTAAATTTATTCATTTCGTGATTGATCTTATCTAATGAAACAAATTTATTCATTTCGTTTTATTCTTTTGATTCATTACTTCCCTTTTTAATGACTTTCCTACCATTTTTATTTTAGCAAGGACAAGTCTAGCATCAAATTCACCGTTGCAAACCCTAACATTCCCAAGGGTTCGCAGCCAAAATCTTTGCTTCCAAAAGAAAGATCATGAACGATAAGGTATCTAAGAAACATTTACCCTTTTAATAGCAATATTGTTGCCCCTGTTTCTTATTTAACTTGTTATTCGCAGGATGACAGAGATATTAATTTATCTCCCAAGAAACCTCGCCATTTTAAACCCGTCGCACTCCGCCATTACTTTTCCGGGTTTAAACCTATCGCCACTTCTCCCGCGGCATCTTCGCAAGATAACCCAATTCCTTCTTCTCATGACAAATCACTTTCTCCTGCGATGAACTCGCCTGATAAATTAGTCCCTGAATTTTCCGTTAATGAGATTCTTCAGAATGTTCCCCTCTCCACTTTTACTCTTAATACTTCTACCTCATCTTCCCTTGTCGATCAAGCTCCTCCAACTGGCATTCTTATGACTAAGGATGACTCAGCTTTTGCCTCTTCTTCCATCATTTCCTCTTCCTCTGAATCTATCTCTCGTACTAAAGAAAATTTAGAAGGGATGGATATAACTTTTAAAGTTTTATCAACTACCATGAACGATGTTAAGAAAATCTCCACTGATCCTGTCAGGTCTAGTGTTTATGAATCTTTGAGTAAGTATTTTAGTTCTGATACAATGTCGCGGGCATCCTTGGAACAAGAAATTAAGATCTTAAAGAATAGCCTTCATAATGCTTCTCTGGATCGCGACAATCTTCGCAGGAAAAATGAAGAACTAAAAGGTATCACTTCCTTCCCCCCCCTTTTTTTTTTTTTTTTTTTTTTGAAGACTTTCTTCGCCTTTAAAGTTTTGAATCAGAAACGTAAAATGGAGATATATCAAGTGGAATCTATCACGGAGGAAACTCGAACAGAAAGAGATGCTTGGATGGAGCAATATAACCGATTAGATAACCTCCATACATATTATGTTGACCAGATAAATAATCTTACCCAAGAAAACGCCTACTTAGTCCAGAAACAAGAATTCTTAAGTAGCGAATTGTCGCATATGTCATATTCTTTGACTAAATCTAATTTGGAATTGGAAACCTTATCAGATGAAAATGGAACTTTGTCCCGAGAGAAGCGAGCTTTGTTGGATAAAGTGGCTATATCTTCGCAGCAACTTGGTGTTTGTCGAAAAGCATTGAATGAGCAAGAACAATCTATCTGCTCTTTGAAAAATAAACTCAAAGAAACCACTTCCGAAAGAGATAAGCTTATTCAGGGTAGAATAACCCTAAGTGTGAAAACAAAACAGCTCAAGGATGAATATACCAAGTTAAAAGAATCTCATTCCTCCCTTGCGAAGGAAAATAATTTACTGGTTTCTAATGAAAAAAGCTTGCGTTCCCGATTAAAAGGTCTTGTTGGCGACGATTTTGATACTGCCATGGATCATTTGGAAAATAGTTGCTTGGCTCTAACCCAACATCTTATCTCGCAAAAGGAAGGTAGTCATAAAACTTGACTGCCTCAACCCTGTTTTTCCTTTCTAATTTCTTTCATTATTTTTTAATCTTAACCCTGCTGTTCTTATATATTTTCGCAGAATCTGAGAGAGATCTTCGCACTTCTCTGTCTACTTTGGAATCCTCTCATGCCAAGATTCGCAAGGAAAACACGATTCTGGTTGCTACTCTTGCCCATTCTCGTAATCGTGCCGCGAGGAGACTTAATTACCTTAGTCATCTTAAAGATATCCAAAGTAGGAATCAACAGAAGGCACTTCTTCGTCAATTTCATCCCAAAGCTGAAGTTTTTGTGAATGAGATCTTACTCTCTAAATCCCTTGAACCCGTCTCTGTTGCACCTTTGGAAATTGAAGATGATGAAGTTCCTAATCCTCCTGATAGTGATTATGATTATGAAAGCTGTGAAGATATTGCAAACAACGAACTTGTTGAAAAAGATCTTTATGATGCTGAGAATCCCGAGGAAAAAGCTTCTGATGGAAATCCTCTCACTAATGAAGGTGATGCTGATAAAATTGTTGAAGAGCATTTATCAGCTCCTGTTGTCGAGAATGTTGATGTAGAAAATTAAGCTACTTGTATAATTTTATATCTTTCAGTCTCTTTTTCTGCATAACTTTTTGTATGAGATGCTTTTCAATTTCTGTTGAAGTACTCTTTTTGATCGGAAAGACCAAACCCCTTGATGAGTAATTTCGCAATTTTATTTGCAATTTTAATTTCGCAAGTCTATTCGCTTACTTTTACTTACATTGAATTTCATTATTGCGACAAGATCGCAGGATATCCTTACAAATGAAGAAATCTATTGATCTTGTCTTATCATTGATTGTGTGGTCTTATTTTTCCTTCCTAATTAAAGGTCTTATTTCGCCACCCCTCGTTGCGACAAGATCGCAGGACGTCTTTACATTTTCATGTAATGACCCATTGACCTTATCTTATCATTTGTTAAGTATTTTTGCCTCTGCAGGATATTTTATCTGCGACAATATGACAGGCTTAAATACTCTTGCGAGTGTAAAATCCCATGACATTGCCGTCTTTGCGACGAAATCGCAGGACGTTTTTTGCATTTTCATGCAATAACCCATTGATCTCGCCTTATCCTTGCGTCAGTATTATTGCCTCTACAGGATCATTGCACAAATATGACAAGCCTAAATTTCCTTGCGAAAATAAAGTCTCATGACATTTGCGTCTTTTGACACTTATCAGCTCCCTAATGGAGGGTGCCGCCCTTATCTTCTCCCTGGTTGCCCCTTCAAGGAGGCGTACATCGGCCATACAAGACTAGCTCCTCCCATCCGGTCTTAACAACAACCAGTTGTTTTCGCAGCCTCTTATCCCTTATACCTATATGGTTTATGGTTACGAGACTGCACCCTAAGTGGAGTTTTCTTCGGGCCGAGTGCAGCATATACCAAGACTTGCCAAGAATGGCCGAGACACTTCAAATGCCCTAGGCACTCTTGGCTCAACCGTGTACCCCGGCGCCTTGAGCATACACTGACTCCTTGGAAGAGACCCTCGGGCGTCCAACCATGGTATAACCTTATATATATATAGTTGGAAATCCAAGGTATCTCCCCTGGATAGGCTTTCATGGGCCCCAAATCTCCATGACTCAGGTTCCAGGAGCGGTGTAACCTTTCCCCTGAGCCATGTCAAGAGATACCCCCTTATATGACGCACTTTAGGTCTTACATTTGCCTCTTGCGAAATATCATTCGAGAACTAAGGTGTACGCTATAAAGGTTCGTCCCATTCACTCACTCATTCATTTTTGTTAATTCATTCAATCATTCATTTTCTGCAATGTATTACTTGCGAGATATTCGCATAATCTTTCTTTGTTTTATTTAATCTCGCCATCATTCTGTCACGAAAACATTTCATCCAAATTCATATCATTTCATCCGTCTGTTATGGATAATACTTTTTGAGATACAACCTATTCCATGGTCTATCCAATCTTTGTCCTACATCTCTCCCTTCAGGATCCATTAATCTATATGCTCCTGTGCCAACTATTTCCTTAATGATATAAGGTCCATCCCATTTTCTTGCCAATTTACCACCACTTTCACGCTGATATATTGGTGTCTCTCGCAGCACCAGATCTCCTGGTTGAAATTCACGTGTCTTGACACGTTTATTATATTCTCTGGCTAATCTTCGCTGATAATTCTCCATATGTTGTAGTGCTCTTTCTCTTTTTTCTTCTAATTCATCTAACTTGATCAAAATATTACCCGCACTGAGATTTTTCTCCCAAGCTTCTTTCTTTGTTGTTGGAATCTTAACTTCTGTCGGGAGCACAACTTCAACCCCATATGTCAAACAAAAAGGTGACATGCCTGTAGCTTCTCTTCTAGTTGTATTATAAGCCCATACTGCATTGGGTACTTGTTCGCACCATCCTTTATTGTATCCTTCTAACTTCTTCTTCAATATGTCTACGATTGTCTTATTTGTCGCCTCTGCCTGGCCATTAGCCTGCGGGTATAGAGGAGTTGATTTTCCACATCGTATCTGAAATGCATTAAGTAGCAATTCTATATTTTGTCCTTCAAACTGCTTCCCGTTGTCAGATACCAACTGTGCTGGAATCCCAAATCTGCATATAATGTTCTCAAATATGAAAGTAAAAACATCCTTGTCGCGAATGTGTTGTACCGCTTTCACCTCGGCCCATTTTGTGAAATAATCAGTGGCGACAATTAGATATCTTCTCTGTCCTGTTCCTGGTAGAAATGGTCCCACAATATCCAAACCCCATTTCCCAAAAGGCCACACACTTGTTGAAGAATTTAATGGCGCTCCCGGTGCATGTATCTTCTTCCCATGTCTTTGGCAATCTTCGCAATGTCTTGATATTTGTTTCGCGTCCTCATGCATATATGGCCAGTAATAGCCCTGCATTTTTGCTTTATATGCTAAAGATCTTCCACCACTATGATTACCAGCGTCCCCACTATGTAACATCTTCAATATGGTTTCTCCTTCCTTCCTTGTTACACATCTGAATGAAGGTCCATTAAAAGATCGTCGGTATAGTACTCCATCTCTTAATTCATAATTTGTTGCCCGGCTTTTTAATTTGTGTTTTTCTAATCTATTTCTTGGTGTTTCCCCTTTTGTCAAGTATGCATGAAGTTCTGTTCTCCAATCCTCTTCGCAAAGCGCTTGTATTCCATCTTCTATTAACATTACATCTGTTTCCTGTTCTTCTTCTTTATTAATTGACGGTGCTAAAAGTGTTTGTATCTTTATATTTCTCGCAGTTGGATCTGTCATCATACTTGATATAAAGGCAAAAGCATCTGCGAGTCTATTATTTCTCCTTGATATATGTCTCCATTTTATTTTCGGTATCTGCACCGACAGCTCATCAACAAGTTTCTTGTACTTTTGCAAAGATGGTTCATTTATAGTATATTCTTCCTTTATTTGGCGAATATCCAATTGTGAATCACTGGTAATCCTCACGTTTTCCAATTTCATCTCTATTGCGAATCGCAAAGCATGTATTATAGCTTCATATTCTATTTCATTATTGGTTGACGCGAATTCTAATCTGAAGGAAAAAGCCATTTTGTTACCTTCTGGCGATATCACAACAATTCCAATTCCATTAGATGACCCATCTACTAATATTTCCCATCTATTCGGCTCGGTTAACAAATCTTTTGGATCTCCATGTTCTTCATCTACGTCCATTATTTCTTCTACTGGTTCATCCTCTTCCAAAGGAAATTCTCGCTAAAAATCCGCGACCACTTGTGACTTTGGTGAAGACAATATTTCATATTTGAGTTTGCAATTACTTATTTGGGCATTCCATCTCTCAACTCTCCCTGATCTTTTTGAATTTTTCATTACTGATTCGATTGGCACTTTCGTTACTACCTTAACAATGTGCGCTTGAAAGTATATGCGAAGTTTAAATGTTGCGTAAACCAATGCCAAGATTAGTTTTTCAATTTTTGAATAATTCCTTTCATGCGGCGTTGAAGGTTTTGTTGATGTAATAGATTGGTTTTTCCACCCTCAAGGTCCACTCGCAGCAATACTGCACTTAATGCATGCGAAGTAGTCGCAAGATAGATTAATAATTCTTCTCCCGGTTCTGCTTTTTGTAAAATTGATATATCCATTAAATGTTCCTTTATTCCTTGAAAGGCTTTCTCACACTCTTCCGTCCATCTAAACTTTGATCCCTTTTTGAGAACGCTGAAAAAGTGTTTACATTTATCAGATGATCGCGAGATAAACCTCCCTAGCGAAGCTAGTAACCCATTTAACTTCTGAACATCTTTTACTTGTCATTTGGCGTTGGCATATCGCGAACTGCTTGTACTTTCTCCGGGTCGATTTGGATTCCCTCTTTTGATACAATGTAACCTAAAAAATTTCCCGATGCAACTCCAAAGGTGCATTTTTCTGGATTTACTTTGATGTTGAAATGTCTCATTTGTTCAAAAATTTCTTTCAGATCCTGTATGTGGTCTTTTGCTTTCTTACTTTTGATTAACATATCATCTACATACACCTCTAGCGTTTTGTGTATTCATCTCGCGAACACCTTTTCTACCATTCTTTGATATGTTGCTCCAAAGATTTCGCAAACCAAACGGCATTTTTGTATAACAAAGATAATCCTCGTGGAGCGAAGAAAGCGATATGTTCTTGATCTTCTTCCGCGAGAGGAATTTGATTGTACCCTTTATATCCATCGAGAGATGATATCCTTTCGTTTCTCCTTCTTGCTTCAACCAATTGCGGGATATCCGTAACTGGAAGCTATCTTTGGGGCAAGCTTTGTTTAGATCGGTAAAGTCTATACAAATTCTTATCCCTTTCTTCTTCTTTGGGACTATAACCATATTTGCTATCCATTCGGGATATTTTGCTTGTCTAAATTCATGCATCTAGCATTTTCTGCAACTCTTCTTCTATTTGTGGATGATATGCTGTTGCGATCTTTCTAATTCTTTGTTTGAATGGCCTTATATTTTTGTCAATTTCCAATTTATGACAAGCTACAGATGGGTCTATACCATGCATTTCATCCATATCCCACGCGAAGATATCTTTATAATCTCGCAGCAAATCAATAGTTCTTTTTTCTTCATCTTCTTCCATCTTAGTCCCAATTTTTAACACCTTGGGTTCTTCCTCAGTTCCAACATTCACCTCTTTTGTTTGTTCTGCTGCGATGTAGCTAGCTTTCGGTTCTCCCATAGGGGTTGGTCCTTTCATTTCTTTACTCTGCGAGATTTCGCTAGGTATTCCTTTTCCTTCTTTTGCCCTTATCATGTAATTTTTAAATTCTTCTTATTTTCTCGTTGCCTTTACCATTTTCTTACGATCTCTTCGCTTCTTCACTCGTTCTTCATAATGCTTTACTTCGTCTTGATGATATATTCTCCCTTTATCAATATCTCCTCTAATTTCACCAATTCCAGTTGGCGTGGGAAATTTGATACACTGATGAAGTGTTGATGCTACAGCCTTGATTGCATGTACCCATGGCCTCCCTAATAACATGTTGTACGGCGATTCCATATCCACTACACTCACTGTTACTTGCGTTTCAATTTCTCCCAACAGAATTCGTAACTTTATTTCTCCTTTAGGTTTTGTTATAGATTTTCCAAAACCATGGACATAATACTGCTGGGAAATCATTTCTTCATCTTTATATCCTAATTTTTTGTAGGTATGGTAAAACATGATGCTCACCAAACTACCTGTGTCTACCAAAATCCTATTTATTGCCCACTCTTCCGCTGCTTTCGCCGATTCTTCTTCATTTTTGCCTACATTTATTGTGATCACTAATGGAGATGTATGATTCAGTCCTTCTTTAGGTACTTCAGCTGCTGTAAATGTTATTTTCTGCTTTTCCCACTCTTTCAAAGACGATATCTTCTCCACATCTATAATCTTCTTTCCTTCAAAATCTCGTTTATGTATTCTTCCTCTGATATTTTCGTGAAATTCATTAATTAAACTGTACTCCATATCTTCATCATATTCCTTGTTTCTTAACTCCTCTACCTCATCTGATTTAACATCTTTCTCTCTTATTTTCTTGATTCGGATAATTTTTGTTACAATCTCTGTTCTCACATCCTGTTTCTAGCGCATATGTAGTTGCAGGAAATCCCACACTACACCCCTCACTCGAATTTGCTTAATTAATCCATTTGAAGATGAGTAACAATATATTTTATTGATTGTTTTCTTGAAAAGGTTTACAAAGAAATGTAGAACAGAGTTAAAGAAATTACAATCATTCTTAACTTTCTCTCTCCTAATGACTTGCTTAACAATTCAAAAATATCTCTCCTCCAACAGACTAACTCAACCCTTTATAAGTTGTCCTTTATTTTCGGGGATGACTCGCGAAGTGTCGCGAGTGTTATAAACATTCTTCTTTGTGACACTCCTAAATCTCGCCAAGTCTTCACACTTTTCTCATGTTTTGACTGTCGTCATCCATTGCGTCATTTATATTACTTCCCTGCGACACCTTCGCTATGTAGTCGTTTATTACTCTCGCGAAGTATTGATGTCGCGATATTCTGCTCCTACACCGGCATGGTTTTAAAACACTATGAAACGCCGGTACTGGGAACCGGCATTCAATCTATAATAACAACTATGCCGGCATTTGTTAAATTCAAAAAAAAAACTGCTAGTTTTTTGAAAAATAAGACCGTTGGAGATTTATTTCTATATAATACCCCCCATTCCTTTGGAAAAATCTACACAAACCACCCACCAAATAACAAAAATCATTCTCTCAAGAAAGCAAGCACGGTTAAAGCTTCACAAGGGATGGGGGATTCATTATCTACCTCTATTTGCAAAGTAAGTAGATTTACTAACAATATGATCTTCACTCCTATGCCGCATAACTAATATAATCTTCTCTTACAGAGTCATCATTGCAAGTGTCAAATTTGCAAGTCACCTTCTCATCTAGCCATGGACTGTCCTTTTATTTATTCAAAGTGTAGAAGCTGTGATGGGACACGCCGGTTTTGGATTGCAAAAACTGATGATGCTGAAAATGGAAGAATATTTCTAAGGTGTTTGAATCACCCAAAGTGCGATAAGTTTCAATGGATCAACAAAGCTGTTGAACTAGAAGGGTAACACAAGGGCCAATGCAAGCCTATTGATGGGTGTGATGGGTGTTATATGAAGGGAAAGGAATATGTTGAAAGAGAAGAAGAACCAGTGAAGATGATCCTTGACACCCCCATCCCGGACGATGTCTTCGAACTGATTCGGGAAAGGCTAAAAGGTTCCGCAATTGTTGAAAAGGGATGGAAATAGATTATCTTTAACCAAATGTAATCCATTCCATGTTTTTTTAGCATGTTTTAATTTAAAGTTTCAAATCCGATGTAATAGATTACTTAGGAATGAAATAAAAGAGCATTTGAAATGGATTTATACTCAAAACTGGCAGAGTGCCAGCACAGAATCAATCAAACTTACATTGCCGGTTTTCTGTCAACTATAAAAATTTGAAAAAATCATACTACGGCATAGAGTTTAGAAAATACGACTATGCCGGTACCTTCCAAAAAGTATACAAGAACATGAAATTTTTAATCTTCTTGTAATTATCATGCATGCCAAAACTGGTATCGGCGTTGTTGAACATAAGCTTATCCATGCCGGAACTAGCAGTCGTAAATAAATCTTGCAAAAATAACCTTTCACTAGAAATCTAAACATGTTCAACATAAAGCAATCACTAGAAATTTAAACATTTTAAACATAAACGAAACAACTGGATTCTGCTTAAATGTTCTTAATCCAGGTATCATAAACTAAAAGCAAACCAAACAACTAAAGATTTAACCACAAGGTACAAACGAAAACAAGTTTGGAATTGTTCAAGACGTAACAACCACCATGAAAAAAAAGAAACACAACTAAAGAGTTAATCACTTGGTCTTTTGCTTCTTTTGGGCCGGTTTTTTCTTAGTTTCCCCGAACAAAGCTTTTGCACTAGGGTCGGTTTCTGCAATTCTATCAAGCTTTTCCTCGACTTCCTTCATTTCTTCAAGGGATATCACCTCTCCTTCCTGGTACTTGCAACCCAACATCTTCTTTAACTTTCCAAGCCGACGCCGCTAGTTTAATACATCAAACACATAATTATTATACATATAAGATTATGTGTACATTAAACGACTTAAGAAATTAACAATACTTACTAGCAATCCAACGGTCTTATTAACTTGGGTCATCGTAGGTGGTGCCTGTGCGGGAGTTGGAACGGGAGGGTTTTTCTGGGGAGAAACTTGGACGACATAAGGATGTGACCATTGCAGGTAATCTTCCATGTAGTCGGCATCAACTTCATCACCGTTTTTAGCAATCTCCAACTTCTCCCACTGAATAATATCTACCAAATGACGTGGTTCCCTATCCCTCCAGTCTGTTGGGTCCGGTTTTGGAACATACTCTACATGCAACCGATTTGGAGTTGAAAAGCACCGAGAAAGGTCAAGATCAAAACATTAAAAAGATGCAGTGTGCTAATTTCTTATATCCAAGTTGGCGCATCACACATGTAGGATTATCCATAACGTAATTTCTTCTATAGTTTATGCTTTCAAAATTATTTTACGGTTTGAGTTTTATAGCTACTTTGCATCATCACATGTAGGATTATCCATAAGGGTGACTCAAATTTCTCGAAGGAAGACAATAGATAAGGGGATGTCAAAGAGGTGTCCCTTTCCAAAAACAAGGGAGTGAACTCTAACCCATACCTAAGCCCACATATTCGTCCACTCTAACCTAAGCCCATCCATCTACCCTGACCCAAACCCCGGATCCATGCCCGATGGAGATATTTTCTTCTCCTCATCATTTCTTCATGCAAACATTTCTGGGCCGCCAAAGAGACGAGAGACTAACAAGAGAGATGGAGAAGATGATGGAGATGTTATTTCCTTTGGAAGAAAGAGATCAAACCCGGTTTCGTGCAATTTGTAGAAATGGAAAATGGATCCGTGGATGTGATGAATGGGTTCAATTAGAGAGCTCCTTTTGAGAAGACATTGGTTGTAGGTGGTGAAATGTGAGTCTCGGCAGGCGGTCTCAGCCATTGTGGCGAAGTTGCGGGATGGAAGTCGAGGGTCCAAGGCTGTTGCAGGCAAACAAGATGTGCGAATATGGTGGATTTCGAGATTCAAAGCATTTTTGGAGTGAGGTTATGAGGAGATGAAAGTGTTGCCCCAGTGATTAATGGCAAGGATGTTGGCAGAGCCGAGAATGAGAATAGGCGTCTTCCTGAGGATAAAGGCAAGGAATGCAAGGAGTTATAGATGGAAGTTTAAGGTGGACAATTTGGAAATGCAGGGTAGGAATTTATGCAGTCCTGGTCACTGGGTTAAGAGCAGATAATGGTGAAGGGTTGGCTTGAACTACAGGGAAGATGGCAGAGATGGTATGCAGTCAAATGATGCAATGGCCGGTGACCGAGAGCTTGGCAGAGTGACTTCAAGGATGTGGTGATGTTATTTGGGAGCCAGGTTACAGGATATTATAAACATGGTGCATTGCATTTGGTCAAGCTTATAATGATTGTCTTTATACTAATTTGGCGATGGCTTATGGCCTAGAGACCAACTCAATGGGGCCAGCTGACTTCAGAATCGACGGCTTCACTGTGTTAGATCTTTGACCCGCTGACTAACGCGACTCCGGTTGTCGCTGACCCCTTTGACCGCGCATCCTGAACGGAGACCTGACGGAATATTCCGTCAATATTCTCTCTCGACGGAGAAATCAACATGAGTAGCTAATTTTATTGATTAAGGATGAATTCCTAGTTTTTAAACATATGATTTAAGTTTTTGTTTTCAAATTATATCTTGAAGTTTTTCACATAATTATCAGGAGTGATCTTAAAGACATTCATGATTGATTGATAGATTGCTTGTAATGCCTTCTAAATTGATTTGTTAGTTTAATCTAAAGCTAGTGAAAGTTAGGAGATAAGTAATCGCTTTCTGACTTCTTTACATAAGTAGCAAACACGAGACAGCAATTGTGTGTAGAAACAACGCTTAGAAAGTGAAAATCCATGTCCAAACCTAAATTCATAAATCTTAATGCATTCCCGGGAATTACATCTTGTAAGCGGACCTCAAGGTGGTTTCTTTTGAATAGAATCGATAACTTCATGGAAAAGCGGACTGCTATCCTACTTGGTGATAATTTGTGACTAATAATGCCATAACTTGATTCATTGTTACGTAACGAAGATTCCTTGTTGAATTGCTTTCAACTTTATCTTTTTAATTGTTTTGTTTGTTTTCTTTTGCTTTTACACCCCTTCGTGACTTTTACAACTAGAATCTTCGACCTTGACTACCCTATATTACTAGTTAATTAGGTAGTAAAGTATTAATTAATTTGTTGTGGTTCGGGTTTTTGCATTGATGATGATTTTAGTTGTTTTTATTTTTCTTTTTGCTTTATTCTTGATCTATTCCGTATCTAACTTGGCGTTTTTGAATCTTATTTAGTGCCATGTACCTATTACAACAATCAATACAACCTCAACATTATGACAACTTCCAACCATCCTTAGGATACAATCAAAACCAATATTTTGGCTATGATAACTTTTCTACAACTTATGGATATTCTCATACATATCAACCTTATGATCGGGTATGTAAGTGGACAATCACATGGATGGAAGGATAGTTATGCATCCAACAATTTGTTTTCTAGTAATGTGCTTTATTACTCAATTCATCGTGTAAGTTAAGCGTTGAACGTTTTTTGGAAGATGATGGAGACTCGGAAGAGCTTGTGATTAGTAGGACTATTCATATGGAACTTAAACATTAAAGGTTATGAAACCGATGAAGATTCTTATTATGGTGAGTCAAAATAAGATGATTGTGTTGAAAAGGACCAACCTTGGAGACTTTTGATGACGCTTAGTGTAGATTACTCAATCTTAATAACGATCAATCACCTATTCAAAAGGAAGAGCGGGAAGATTTATTTATTGCTTGGCAAAAATTTCTTAAGGAAAGATGGGAGTCGTCATAAATGTGCTAATTTCTTATATCCAAGTTGGCGCATCACACATGTAGGATTAGCCATAACGTATCCTTTTGGGTGGAACAACGGCCCATGGTAAAATGCAACATTACCAAACCTCAAAACTTGGCGGTTTCCTCTAGCCTCCTTGTAAGGGTCGAACACAACATCTTTGGTACTCATTGCGTCCAAAGTCAATCTCATATCGATCAGTCGACCTATGCTACCGGGCTTCGGAGTATTGTTGAACTCGTATCTCTTAGCTATAGGCGTATCGGGTTCGATAAGGTCTATGATCTTCAAGGAGGAGTAGACCTTGAACAAGGTTGGGAAGTGTTCATAAGCCCACACCTATTCCAATGTGAAGCAATAAGTTTTGTTTTTAAGTTCACGATAAGGGTACATGTGAACAATATACATAATAACATAAGTTTAAAAACAAAATTACCTGCAGTAGAGTGAAATTCCCGACAAATTGGTTGGTTTTAGCCTTAGAGGCCCTTCTCATCTCCGTCATCAAATATGCCATTACCGCGGTACCCCAAGAATAATTATAGAAATCTTCCAACGGATCCAAGTACTGAAGGTAGTTCGGACTAACCCTGTTGCCATTGGTGTCATGGAATACCCTAGTGCCCAAGATGTATAACAATGTATGCAAAATGAAGATAACGAATTTGTTTAGGGTCCCATCCATCCTCCAAACTTCTTTTCTTTGTGTTTTCAAAATTCTTCTTAAGCAAATATTAACTTGATTGTCTTTGTCTTACCAGACGTGGATTCATAAAAGATCTCCACAGAAGTTTTGTAGTCCCAACCAAATAGCTTGTTAGTCAGACCGTGTAACTTCGACCATTCTAGGTCCAGAGACTCAACTCCTTCTGCAATTGATTTGCCGATAACATTCAAGCCTAGAATGTTCTGAGCATCTTCAGGGATGAAGGTCATCTCCCCAAAATGGAAGTGCATGGTATCGGTTTCACCATGATACCTTTCGACGAAGCAATTGACAGTAACAGAATCAGGCTTCACATAATTTTCAACCAAAGCATATAGACCAGTATCCTTTACTATTTGTTGGACCTCTTCACATTCGTCGGACAATTTCCAACAATCTGCGTCTTGGTTTCGGCAAACACGCACAGCCTTCTTATGACCCTATAATTAAAGACAATACAATTAAGAGATTTTACATATTTACACAACAATACATATGTACAAGATAAAAAATGCTTACATAGGTTTGATAGATAGTAAAAGCCCACGAGTGCTTGTATCCAAATAGTGTTTTTGGTTCCGGAGCTTTACCCCAAATTCTACCACGTTCAAGGTCAGGTATCATGTCATTAATATGAGGAAGGTGGGAACCTTTAACTTTCACTTTGACGTTTCCCTTCTTGCCATTGCCTTGTGTTGGTTGTTGACTTGGCCCACCAACTTCGCTTTGGCTTGCTAATTGACTTGGAGGAACCACATTACCTTCATCCTCAATTTCCTCTTCATCTTGCTCATCTTGATCATCGTGCTCACGGATTGCAAGTCGACTACGGTCACCACCACTCTCCCAAATTGTCCCTCTTGTATCAGCCCCCAAACGCATCTTACAACCTTCATCTTTCCCTCGAGGAGGCAAAGACTGAGGAGTATCAAGACCGTCCTTCCTTCTTCTCTTAGTGACATCATCTTTAGTTTTTCTTTTGTTAGCTTCCTTGGCTTTTAACCTATATCGTAAGCACACGAAAAGCAATGAATATAAGACAACTCACCTTCAGTTTTAGTACCGGTATTGACTACCTTAAAATAAACCACGCCGGTACAATGTTCCGGCAGTAAACATTGACTAGTGCCGGTACCAAGTACCGGCATACAATGCAACCTAAACTCTATGCCGGTATTTGTACAATTTTCCTGTATGTTTTAAATCCACTACCGGCATTCTCGAATTATTACAAAAGAATGCCGGTACCCAAAACCTGCATACAATGCAACCCAAAATCTATGCCGGTACTGGTGACAAATTTATAAACTCTCATGTATGTTTTAAGTCCACTACCGGCATACACGAATTATTATCAAAGATTGCCGGTACTAAAAACCGGCATTGTATTCATCCTAGATTGAATGCCGGTAGGAAAAATTCAGTTTCTGGTGAATCTGGAGTTGGAAACCGGTACTGTATTCATCCTAGATTGAATGCCGAAACACAAAACCGGCATTGTGTTCATACAAATTTCAGTGCCGGTACTCTCTAAAACTCAACTGTTTGAGTTAGGGTTCGCGATTCTAACTTTAACCCATTGCTATAAATCGATTTAAACACTCATAAACTAGTTCAAAATCACCTACCTTCTCACAGCATCCATGCTTGTGAGGGGTTGATCGTCAATGAACATTGCTTCTTCGACTTCTTGCTCTTGAGCAATCTTAGCAATTCTTTATTCCTGTTTTTGTTGAGCAATCAATTTTGAGTTCGATTGGGCATTTGCTTTCTTTCGTGGAGGCATTGTTTATGATTCGGATAGGTTAATCGACGAAGAAATTTTTGAATGGAGAACGGATGAAGAACGATGAAAAAAATAATTCAAAACCTAACCCTAAGAGTGCCGGAAGTGATTTGAAAAGAATTTGGTTTTTGATTTTAATGTTTTAGGAGAAAGGGTGTAATGGTCTTTTCATAATGTTTTTTAATTAACCAAAGGGTATTTTAGTATTTTCATACCCAAAAAAAAACCTTAACACACACCATGGGTTGGGAGAAGTAATCAATATCCCCCAATTCCTTTTTATATCCCCCAATTTCGCGTTCTTATATAAAGTGATAATTTTTCAAGGTGTTTTTTTAATTGTGATATATTCATTGGTATCGAAATCGAGTTTATTTAAACACTATATACGATCAACTACATCTTCCTCGGTATAATGTTACTTGTGTAGTAATGATGGAGTATCAACATTTCCTACTGCTACTCACGAACACCCGTCACCCCAAATTAACCACCCACTATTATCACTTCTTCCATCAGGGGCATAGCTAGAAATCTAACTATTGAAAGGCAAAAACACCCATCAAAATAGGCACTACTGCCTACCCTTTTCATGGACCGACTCTTTCCTTGTCTTCCACCACTGCTAATTAAGGTCATCGCCTCCTCCATTTCCCATCACTACCTCCACAGGCTCCAACATCACAACTACCACCAATTTCCATTGATATACTTATAGCATGTTTGGATACCACTTCAAAAGTTGTATTTTGACTTTTAAAAGCAAAAAATCAGAAGTAAGTTTGGGTAGACAAACTTCAAAATGACTGGAAATAAAAAAGTAAACATTATTTGATGCAAAAACTTTTCCTTCTGACTTCTACTTATAGTGTCCAAACATGCTATTAATTTTTTTTCTTTATTAATGAAGAATCAGATCATATTAATATACTTAACTTTTAGCAAATTCATTATCTATTAAACATATATATACTTTTTTTCGGTACAGAAAAAGAAAAAGAAACAAAGGAGACAAAAAAAAAATAGCTTTCTCCCTCCAAAAGGATAGGGGAAGTGCAGATAGGTAACAAATTTTTAGTCCATTTGTCTTGGACGTTATTATCAATTGCAAATGCAGCTAAAGAGTGAGCACTTGAGTTAGCTCTCTTGGGTACGAAGTTGAACTGTACCACTTTGAAATTTCTGGCTACTACCTTAATGTCGTCTACCAGCTTCCAAATTCTCCATGGCGAGGAATGAGACTCACAAGATAGAATTCTGACCATCGTCCGACAGTCCCCTTCAATAATAACCGAGTTAGTTCCCAGAGAGTGCGCTAATTTTTTCGCCAATCAAAACCCATTAGCTTTAACAACTACTGGAACACCAGACATGCCCAATCTAGTACTAGATGCACAACATACACCAAAGCTATTTCTAGCAATATTAGCACATGCATAATGGCCTCCACGAAGAGCTGCATCAACATTTATCTTCATTGTTTGAGGAAGATGAGGAGACCAAGATATATCTGGTGCATTTCTGGTATGTGATAGGAGAAATTCTGTGGACTCAACCTCCAACTAGTCGCAATGATTATAGTAAAGATTAAACCAAAAATAAAGCTTGATTGAGTACCCCATGAACATTCACTGACTTTCTTTCGAAGATTTCTTGTATTATAAATTTCCCAGCATAAGGTAGCACCCATGGAAAAAGTATAGTAATTGTCTTGCATGTTCCGTCGTTGTTCAACAAGACTTCTGAAACTTATATAGGTTTGATCTTGAAGTCTTAAACCCATAGGAGAGGTCAACCAAGTAGTTTGAACAAGATGACAGTGTATAAAAAGCTGATCTACACTTTCAGCAGAACTGTTGTACAGGCTGCATTCTACTGACACTCCTTCGGCATATCTGCCAATCTTATGAATAACATCAATATCATTATGAATAAATTTCCACAAGAAATTATTGATTTTAGGTGCCACTCTCTTGACAGCCCAAAACTTCTTCTAGGTGAAGTTAATATCAATTGAGTTTGAGTATTCTCCATGATAATCGGCAAGCAATTTCTGGAACGATTCAGGAGTGTAATTGTCGTTATTAGTGAACATACATATTAACTTGCCAGAAGATTCATGGTTGATGTAAGTGTTGAGAATCCTCTCAGCTGTGAAAGGATCAAGCAACTGCTGAATTAAGTCAATCTTACAGGTCCCAGTATTGAAGTCTATTAGCTGACTCACTTTTGTTATATGTGGTGAGCTCTCATTTTCACAAGTGGGTACGAAACCTGGTAAGGAGGATATCCAGATATCACTTCAAATATTGATATATACTCCAACCTTTCTTCATATGACTTTTACTTTCAAGCATAGCCGACTAGGTAGTTGAGCATTTTTTTAGGTTTTTTTGCACCCCAAATCGATCCTTCTCTTAAATACTTATCCCTCAAAATTTTACACCATAAAGAGTCATGATCATTCAGAAATCTATAGGTAAGTTTTGCTACTAGGGCAAGATTGAGATCATATAAAGAATTTAACCCCAAGACCTCCTTTATCTTTAGGGAGGTTAAACCATTTCCATCTGAGAAAGTGCATCTTTCTTTTGTCCCTTGAAAGTCCCCACCAAAAGTCCCTTATTATCTGAGTAAGATTGTTTAATTTTTCCATCGGAATGATGGATGTAGCCATGTAAAAGACTGGAATAAGAGCTAGAACAGATTGTATAAGTGTTGCTCTTCATGCCGTATTGAAAGAGTACATTTTCCATCATGTGAGATTATTAATAAATTTTTCAATGAGAAATTAAAGTTTGAAACCCTAGTTCCTAGATGTAATATCTTGATGCCCATATATTTTTCTTCATTGTTTAATATGCTCACCCCTAGGATTTCAGTGATATCATTCCTTTCTTCTTCTGACATAGTCTTACTGAAGTAAATGGTGGACTTGGCATAATTTACCTGATGACCAGACACCTTATGATATTGATGCAGTATATTGGTCACCGAGGATATTATGTTGGGATCCGTGTTTCCAAACAACAACACATCATCTGCGAAAATAATATAAGTCATACTATGGGGTATTCTATTTAACATGTATCCACTGTATAAACTGACTATATCTATTCTATTAATGATATTAGAAAGAGTGTGAGAACAAATGACAAATAATTAGGGTGATGGATGGAAACCTTGCATAATTCTTCGTTCTCCCAAAAAGAATCCTTGAGCTTTCCCATTGAGGAGAATCGAAAAGTGAAAAGGCGAGGGTACCCAAATATGCCTCAAGCTAAAACTTTTCCTACCTATAAGTCCTTTCTCCGAAAGTGATTGTCTATGGACTGAGTCGAGACAATACAACTAATCGGTTCACACTTCGTGCGATCGTCTATGGATACGAGATCGAGACAATACAACAACGAAGTATGTTTACTTGATACAAAGGTTCGGACTTAACCAAACACAATAGGATTGCTTATCAAGTAAATAAGAATTAACGTTTGTGTGATTTACTTTAATTATAATAAAACAATTATAATGCGGAAAATAAAAGTAAATGACACATCCAGATTTTGTCAACGAGGAAACCGCAAATGCAGAAAAACCCCGGGACCTGGTCCAGAATTGAATACTCTCAGGATTAAGCCGCTACACAAAATTACACCTAACTTTGTATAGTTGAGACCAAGTAACTAACTCTATAGTTCACTTAGTTCCGTATATATTCCCACGCCTCCGACTTGTGAATAAGTCACGTACTTGGAACAATTCCTTTGGTTCGTATTCCAAACAGTAAAGGAACAACAAATCTGTTTGGTATCAACTCTATTCAACCAAGTGATATGAGTCGGACAAAGGTTCTTCTGTTTATCTTGACATAAACTCCTTCGTCGGGTCCTTAGATCTATCTTATGTTCAATCACCCAAAGGTAATCGTTTAAGATTAAGCCAATCAATACCTTAAATCACAAGGAAACGCATTGATGCCGATATACTCAATTAATCAATCCAATCTACCACAAGGATAAACCGATTATTAATTGGATCCTCTTTTTCCCAAACAAGTATTGTGCACACCAAAGATTATAAAGCCCAAGTCAGATCTTCAATATCTTCTTTGTCTTCAAATCTTCTTAAATCTTCAATAAAAACCCGCACACAATCACTTGAATCTATTGTGATCAATCACGCACAGAACGGAGTCTGTTAACAATGGATTATCACAAGATCATCTTTAGAACTAACAACAGTCTAAAGATCCCTGTCGAAACTCTGAACTAGTTTGAGTGAATCTTATATCAGAAGAGAAGATTCTCAAGAATAAACAAGCTAGGTGCAATCAGATTTCAACCACCGTTAGTCAATCAAATCAATCGAAAACAAAAATAAACCGCAATTATCTAGTTTCCCACCAACGGGTCGCGCTAGATCTTCTCAATCCCAAAGAAGACTTTAAACTTAGCGGCCGTAAGAGATTTCACCTAATTAGGTTACTCTCCTCTCCGAATAGGCGGCTACACCAGTAACAACAACAAAAGAGTAAATCTGTTGTTACGAAGGATTAGTTTGCTAGAAAGGCAAACTTCGTGTATTTATAGACAAGGAAGTTTGGACATCAAGGAATTTCCAAAACCGAAAATATTCTCAAGATATTCATAAAATCACATATTCGGTTTTCATAATTCCTGGAAATGCTCTGTCCAAAAATAACGATCGAAATCTCTCGAAAAATCTAATTAGTAAATGCACATTACTAATTCTGTAATTTCCCTACAAAATGAAATTAACAACCTTAATTAAAAGATTCTTAACTTACTTATGTTTCGATCCTGGGATTCTCTTCCCTTAGCCGTTAAGGAATATCTTTGAACAATTATAGAAATAAACATTCACAGCACGTGTTCAAAGTTTGATGACATCTTAACTTTGTAATTTCTCTTTCACACTTACAACCTTGAAACCGATTTGCCACACTTCCAAACAAGTTTAGAATTGGTTCATCTGTCTTTCAAGAACTATGTGATTGATCAAACCAATATTAAATCACAATCATGGGTTTACGGTTCTACCAAAACAAGTTTCGGTTCTACCTCCATGTGAGTATTGTGCATAGTCACACTAGCTTCCCAAAAGTTCGGTTGACTAGGTACTAGGATCGGTTCCTCACATATATATGGTATCTAACTTATATGTGTTGCACATGTCCATAGGATCGGTTCCCCTTTCTGTTATAAACCTTGTTGCACCCCATATAAGGATCGGTTCCCTTTGATGTACTGCACCCCTTACTAGGATCGGTTCCCTTTCCCTTACAAGGATCAGTTCCCTTTCCTTTACAAGGATCGGTTCCCTTTCCCTTACAAGGTCAGACATACAAAATCCGATCATACCACAGGTGATTACTTAAGATCGGTTTTACTAATAAAAGTTATACCAATACATAAGTCAGGCATTTGTGAACAGTTCTACCAAGAACACAACAAGCTGTAAGAGGTTATACTATATCACACATATTGGTTGTTCATAAGATATGCAATGAATAACAAAACCAATAACACCTGGCAATTTCCTTTTCGGTTCATAAACAAGTTTATGAACTTACTTCCTTAGAACACATGTAAACATTGTTCCCTAGGATGAAATCCTCACCTCATACCCATACATAATCACAATAGCATTCAAATGATTACGGCGATGTCTTATCTACAAAGTTTAATGGTTAAGCAATAAACCTCGTATTGTATTCCTTAATACTATGTCTATCTAGAGTTCAAATATGCTTCGCAGTTATGTTTTCAATATGCACGAATTGAAAGATACGTTAGGGAATGAAACCGTTCAAGTCAAATATCACTAACCTCAAGTGGAAGGATGATTGTTGTCATTATAGCTCCTTGCTTCTTCGCATCTTCAAGTCTTCGCAATACTTGTAATGTCTCGTATCCTAATACTTTCAAGCTAACCTATATGAAGTTTAACTCTAGTACATAATCAAGCGACTCTTAACATAAGTTTTGATTCACTAAAATATGACAACCAAACTTGACATACCAACGCTTGGTGGGTTCAACCGAGCCGTGCTATAACAATCTCCCCCTTTGTCAATTTTAGTGACAAAACTCTTACATCATATGGATAAACAAATTAAAATAATTCATTACAATCCGCTTGATTCCCGATTCAACAGCACAGTGAAACTGCTTACATTCAATCCTTGAAAATGTCGATGTTGACATTATAATAACAAAGCTATTACCCCCCCTAAGGAAGATAGGTAGATATATTCAATCTGCACATCTTTGTTATACCAAACATATGACATGTTACTCCCCCTTAGTCTGTGCTTTCACTCTTTCGTTAGATAAAAACATTCAAGTACCAATGTTCTTTTCCCTAGCGATGCCAATCAATATAAATATCAATGCCAGCATCACCTGTTTACTCCATATATTTCTCCCCCTTTTTGTCACAAAAATGACAAAGAACCGAAAAAAAATATAATGGCCAACACGAAAAGAATCTTACAAATCTCAGAATAGTCTTGCAAACCTGTAGAGTTAGGCACGAGGGTTCCACACATCATGTTCTGATAACCAATATCAAAACCGAAACTACAAGTAGTCTTATTTTGATATGTTACCAAGGAAAAAATTGTCCGAAACAATTTTTTCAATTTAGTTTAGCAAACCAAAAACAACTAAGCATATTAGTCCCTTTGCTAAATCGATTGTTCAAAAACAACCGCTTAATTCGATAAGACCAAAATAAAGATAAACTCCATTTTTCTCATCAGGTTCTAATTATCCATAAACTTAGACCTTTTAATTTTAAACAAGACAAGTACTAGGTTAGTTAACTAGCCTTTCTTGTTTAGGCATTCGATTAGACTTGAATAACCGAAACCTCACTTCGATAAGTCTAGCTAAGATCAGAATTAACTTAGTTTTTTATCCGGAATCGAATTGGACTAAACAACTCATCCCGTACACAAATTATTTCGTTAAGCCGTAAACAATTCATACAAACCAAAATAAATCAACTTGCATAATTATTCACCTCAACTGGAAGCAATTGAAACAACATGGACATTATAAGCACCGCAATTGCACCGTAATTTTGTAAGCCTAAACGGTTGATACCATACAAAAGCAAGATAACAATAGTTTTTCTTAACCGGAACCAATTGAATCACACACACACATCAATTGTACCGAAATTTTGTAATCCTAAACAATTGATACCACACAATAAAGCAAGATAACAATAGTTTTTCTTAACCGGAACCAATTGAAACACACATCCACACACACATCATGGAATAAATATCAATTGAACCGAAATTTTGTTAAGCAAAAGCAACAAATATATATAATATAAACTCAGGCTTTTCTTAAACAGGAAAACAATTAACTAACAAGATTGTTACCTCAAATTTCGCATCCACTTCTCCAATATCATTGCATCTTCGTCCAGGGAGAATTGATATCGAAATATCACCACGTAGTCATCCTTATGCGTGAACAAAAGAATAACAACACACCTCAACCTTTACCAGAGAAAGGTTGAAAACTGGTTTTAACAATTGCAAGCAAAAGTTGAAAATCGTCGAAACACATATGCTTTTATGCTAAACCAAAACCGATTCAACATATTGTGACTTTTTCACATATTGTTTCTATCAGAACCCCTCATAATCCTTTGATAAAGCCTACCTACAAAGGCTAGAACTTAATCCCGCTAAATCAAAAAGTCACCCAAACCATGAGGGTTCACAATATGAGATCAAATATTAAGGTAGTAAAACCAAAATCAAACATCCCATAAACATACATAGCAATAAGGTAAAAGCAATTAAGCACAAGCTATGTAAACCAAAAACTGTCACAAGAAAAATTACTCAAACAAATAATTTTATTCATAATAGACCATAATACAATCAATGAAAGAAATCAAGATTGATGTCTATTAAACTAGATTAAGTATTACAACAAATAACTTAATCTCTAGTAACCTTCCGACAGGTGCTTTTCAAATATCATCTTCAATTTCCTCAAATTTTTCAGGATCTTCATCAACAACATCACGACTGATATCTCGGATTCTGTATAAAGTACCTTGGTTATGTTCACAGGCTAAATCATTAACCTTTCGATAAATATTCCTAGCATACTCCCTATTACTGATTCCAAGTTTAATCAGTTTCCTTTGGTTACGGATAACAGTTCTTAGTAATGCTGCCTGTCTATGATGAGTTTCGATGGTACCGAGGAGGACTTGTCGGAGATTGATAATATCAACCTTAGCATGCAAACTGTTTTGGACAAGGAGATGAGTCATATCATCCTTTTCATTATCAGTATTTTCACAACCAGATTTCTTGACGGCATTATCAAGATGAATATTATCCTTAGAAATATTCCACTCAAGGCTTTCAGAAGTTGTGCTTGAGATCTGGTTTGAGAATACATCCTTTAGTATAAGTTCTCAGGCACGTTGAGTACAAATACTTGAATACCTTTAACACATTCCAGACATAGATATCAGCCTTAAATAAATAATTCTGACAAGATTTGAAGAGATTTTCGCATCTTAATGTGTTAAAGAAACACAATATACTCCAAAGAGATTTTCTCCAAAATAGGTATCAGAAGATACTAACTTATCCTTTTTACACAAGTTGTTGTAAGACAAACTTTCTACACTTAAAGATGATTAATATATCCTTAAGGTAGATTGTGTAATCTCTATATTGAATAAGAGATATTAGTAGGATACCAGCTGCCCATGTATGTGTGCTTCCTTACATCCGAAGATTGGGCAAAGTAAGGATGCACATTCCAATGCGGTTACGCACTGGAATGAGGATAATCCTCATCATACATTGATGAGTGCCAAATATTGCATATTTCCACATCTATTTATTGGCATTTAACTCATCTTTTGTGCTCAGAAATCAGATATTATCCCAGATCCTGTATTTTCTTTGTTTTCAAGAATAAATATTTGTACTAATTAATTTTGTGTTTTTAGGTAATAAATAAAGTTCGGAGAAATTAAGGAGCCAAAAGAGCAAAGAATTGGAGACGAGCGTCTATGGAGCAGAAAGCCAAAGCCCGCGCGCGCATCAGTTGCAACCCAACAAAGAGCAACCCATCTACAAGACATGGGCCCAAGCTATCCAAGACCCGACCCACGTCCCGGATCCGAGACCATCCCTTCTGAACCGTTAGATTTTCATCCTACGGTCGCATCACGCACGCATCGGAGTACCGCTGTATCTGATGGTCGCTCCACCCTACACATCGTCCCTTGATGCCCCCGCTCCACACCGAATTTCCCTATACCTACACCCCATCGACCAAACCACTTCTCTTCTTCCATTTCTCTTTCTTCTCCCCCCGACAACTCCAGAGAAAGCCTCACCTCCTTCTTCTCCCGACCAAACCATGGCAGAGCCACCACCGTCTCCTTCCCCTGACACCAGCCACCAACAACCACTGCAACAGCACCTGCTACGCCACTCCCAGCCATGGTTATCTCTCACATAGCTTCCCCCCTTTACCCGAGAAGCTAAGTTAGAGATAATCAGAGCTAGGGTTTACTCCTACATCTCAAGCAAGGCTACCAGAGCCGAATTGGCAGAAGAAAGAATGATGGGTATGTCATTAATTGGAGTTTGGAGCGATTGTGAGGTATATATTGGATATTTTGATGTGAGAGAAGAGGTCAGCATGTTTTAGGGTTTAGTTTTGTAACTTAAAATTGAAGTTTGTTTATTTCTTTGCATAATGTTCTAAGTCATCTTGCTAGGGTGTAATTGAAACCCTTTGATTTAATATGAAGCAATTAGATTATCAACTTGTTCTTAGTATGTGTATTGCTTAGGAAAAATAGTGAGCTTTTGAACCGAATTTGCACCGTGATCACCGGTACTGTAAGAAGACCAGTGATACTAGGGGTAGATAAGGATAATTAGTTCATCAATTACCTAATTAAGGCCTTCAAGGGAAGGCATAAGAACAAAGTGAAAATTTGTATTGCCTTATTATAAGATCAGAGGGTGGATTTAATCACCCTAGTATCACTCAACCACCTGTTTACACTTCTTATTTGATACCTTAGCTTAGAGTCATAATTCAACTCAGTCGTATCGACAAACAACCCATTATTGTGTTACACTTTCTAGAAAATCAGTTAAGAAGCCTTTAGATCACCCTTGCACATTCCATTTCTATGTGGGATCGACCTGTGCTTGCCACGCCTCCAACAGGCGCTGTGCACTTGCAGTTTACACGTAGGAAACATCTTTTAAAGACCTACCAAGTTTTTGGCGCCGCTGCCGGGGAACTGGTAGTGTGATGTTTGTTCTTTAGTGCTTATTTTCACTGTTTTTCAACCCATCCCTGTACATACTTGCTTTGAAGTGTTATTTGTATTCCTTTATTAGTGTAACTTAGCAGTTATTTTCCTATTTTTGTATCTTCTAGTGCATATTTCATTGCATTTGTAGTTAGCTTATTTTAAATTGCATATCTGCACTCTTTCATTGCTTCTCATTAGCCTACATCTCATCTGTGCAGTGAGACATCCATGTGTTAATTGCTAAAACTATTTTTCTGTACTAGCTAAACTTTGTGTAGTGCTAGTTGTTACTTAACTGTCTTACTTCAGCTCTTCTTGTTAAGCTAGGAATCATTTGTATCATAACCTGTGCATCTCTGCTACTGTTATTGTATGATGTTTATTGCATTACAGTTGGCTTGTCATTGTAATCCCAGAAGAGCTAATCCTCTCTGTTGAGCTAACAGGTACAAGTTGTGCAGCTGAGCTAACCCAAGGAAGAGAAGGGGAAGCAACAAAGCAATTAGTGGACTTGCCTAAACCCAGTTTTATACTGGTGGTATCATCTTCTATCTTTGCTTACATGAATGTTGATATAGCATGCTGAATGAATGAATGAATGATATAACATGTGCTGTATATAACTTGAGCATAGCCTATGAACACCAAGTGAAGTCAGCTGAGTGACTTGACCCCACAGACCTTGTGAACCTCCTGCTAACTTGCTAGCCCCCTGAAGCTGCAAGTTTGAGCTACCACTTGGATAGCCAAGCTAGCTGCAAGCCAAGTTGAGGTCAACTGAGATAGTTGATGCCCCATGCCATGTACCTTTATGCATGTTTAACCTTGTGTTAGACCTTGAATCTGTGAGACCTTGTTGACTCTGTCATCCATTGGCTAATCTGTGCATCTGTGCATCTGTGCATTTGCTAACCTGTCACTTGCTAAGCCATCTGCCCTACTAATATATGCATCCTTGTGAGCTTGATCTCTGAGAACTGAGGTCAACTGACCCAGTTGACATCATCTGTGTTAGCATCAATTCCTGCAATTTGTGTGTGAATGAGCTTTTGCAACTGTGTTATTTGCATACCTGTGTGAATTAGTCTCTGCAATTTGTGGGTGATTGAATGAGTTGTTAAGTAGCAAGGTTAGTGATAGCAAATAGCTTGGTTTTCAAATACACACCCCAGCACATGCTTTACTATTGAGTGAGCACAACCATTTACCCTGTGCACCTCACACATTTTTGTTGATTTCTCTTGTGCACCTGCCAATCTGGGAAGTGCATAAGCTGTGCTGTGCCTCTAGTCTGTGCATCAGCTGCTCAGTGCACCTTATTCAAGTTGTGCTTTCCTTGCTCCATCTGAATCTGTGCAAAACCAACCAGCACTTAATCCTTACATGTGCATAAACTTGCCAAGCAAAGCTGTGAAATCTCCAACAGCAAGCACTTCTTTGTGCTTAATTTTGAGAATTTGGGTGTTAGTTTTGTGAGTTGTATCTCACTGGGCTTTCCATAAACCACTGGGCTGTGAACAAACTGAACCCAAACCTGGGCTGCAAACAACTAAGCCCACATAACTTGGCCTGTGTAACTGGGCCGTGCAGCAAACTAAACCCACAAAGCTGGGCTTTACAACATCAAAAAGAAATCTTTTGGGCTTGAGTCTTGTATTGGTGGGCCATTTTTGAGTTTTTGCTTTTCTGTGTTGAGCTTGATTATTTGTTAACATGCTAGATGCGCTAGCTAGGCTATGATTGTGTCTTTTAGAGACCAAACAAATCGACTAGTTAGAATCCGCCCGGACGAAATTGTCAGCGTACCCAGTTCTTCAACAGAAAGCCCAAGTCCAAACCCATCTGAAACAGAAACCATGGGTGATGAACAAAACCAACCCCGTAGTCTCAAGGACTACATGTACCCAACTAGGGCAAGCCAGCCCTCTTGCATCATTCTGCCAGCTGATGCTTGTCAGTTTGAACTGAAAAGCAAGCACCATTCACATGCTACCCGTGTTTAGAGGGGTCGATCTTTGAAAACCCCTACCATCACGTGAGAGATTTTGAGGATATTTGTGGGACTCTGCGTTTTAACCAAATGCCAGAGGAGTCCCTCAAACTGAGATTGTTTCCTTTTTCTCTGAAAGACAAAGCCAAGTCTTGGCTTCATGCCCTACAACCACAGTCCATTAGAACCTGGGATGACCTCACAAAAGAGTTTTTCAAAAAGTTTTTCCCCAACCATAAGACGGCGACAATTCGCCAAAGTCTAAATGGTTTTGTGCAATTAGAAGACGAAACTCTAGCAAAGTACTTGGAGAGATTCAATGAATTATTACTCCAATGTCCCCACCATGGTTTTGAAAAATGGAGACTCGTCCAAATTTTGTATGAGGGTCTAGATGTTAGAACCCGAACCACAGTCGAGTCAATGTGCAATGGTGCATTTATTGACAAGAGTGCTGATGACGCTTGGACTTTCTTAATCGAAATCGCTGAAAAGACTCAACAGTGGGAGTCCATCCGAGAACCAAAAAAGAATACCCCCGCAAACAATGTTCATAGAATTGAGTCGACTTTGAGGAAATGCAAAAATGGCATCTTTGGCCCGGAGAATAGAAATGCTTGAGTTGCGGAAGAATGTAAAATCTAATGCCCCTACTCTCCGTGACCAAATTGAAATGGCCACTTGTGCCGCATGCCATAGCTCGACCACTTAGTGGACAGCTGTCCCGGACTTACATGCATTTCAAGAGTCTAAAACCGAGCAAGCCAATGCATTGTACCATAGGCAAGAGAACAACCCTTATTCTCAAACCTACAACCCAGGGTGGAGGAATCACCCTAACTTCTCATGGTCTAAAGGACCTGTACAAGGGGGACCAACAAATAACAACCAAGGATACTCATATCCTAGAAACCCCCAAGTACAACCCCATACTCAGTACCCTGTAGAGAAAAAGCCTAGCTTTGAAGACTGTGTCGTTATGTTAACCCAAAATCTTTCAAAACTTGAGAAAACCACCGACCAACGTTTCACAAGTCTAGAAATTAAAATGGGTAAAATATGTGATGCATTGAATGAGAGAGAGAAAGGCAAACTTCCTAGTCAACCCCAACAAAATCCAAAGAATATGTTTCAGGCAGGCTCCTCTACCTGCAATGAAACTTCACATAGTCATGCGAATGCTGTCACCACTCTCCGTAGTGGTAGAATTATTGAGAACCATGTAGGTGTACCACCATCAAGCGAGTCTACATCAGACTCACCAGTACACACAACACCGCAGAAAACATCTACTATAGAGAAAGAATCTGAGCATGTTGATAAAACCAAGAGTCCTACTGATATAGATGTTCCTTTGCCAAGTCATGTACCTGTTGCTCCTTTCCCACAAAGGTTGGTGCAACAGAAGGGGGGTAACCAATACAATGAGATTTTGGAAATGTTCAAAAGAGTTAACATAAACATTCCATTTCTCGAAGCAATCAGACAAATACCCACCTATGCTAAGTTTTTGAAGGACTGTGCACACAAAAGCGAAAGCTTCATGTGCATAAGCGTGCCTTTCTCACTGAGCAAGTGAGCTCCATAATCCAAAAAAAGATTCCAACTAAGTTTAGAGACCCAGGTAGTCCAACAATTACATGCACCATAGGTGACCATGTGGTCGAAAAGGCGTTACTAGACTTGGGCCTTGGGGAGCTGAAGCCCACACCTGTTACGCTACAGTTAGCGGACAGATCCGTGAAAATCCCCCGTGGTATTGTTGAAGATGTGTTAATCAAGGTTGATAAATTTTTCTTTCCTGTGGACTTCATCGTCTTAGACACTCAACCCGTGCAAAACCCAAGTAATCACATTCCTGTGATTTTAGGACGTCCTTTCCTGGCGACGTCCAATGCCATCATCAACTGTCGTAATGGTGTGTTGAAATTTTCTTTTGGTAACATGACCGTAGAGCTGAATGTTTTTAATACTAGTCAACAACCCATTGATTGTGATGATACTGATTTGCATGAGATTAACAAGATTGAGAGTCTGATCCAAGACTCTTTGCCCGACATTTTGTCAGTGGACCCTTTGCAAGCATGTTTAGATAACTTTGACTTAGATCTCTTCGAGTCTAAGTACATTGGTGAAATTCACTCTTTGCTTGAATCTGTTCCACCCATGGATATTGCTAAATGGCAGAATACAGTGGAACCACTTCCACTCTCTGATACCAAATCTGCCCCACCTCTTGATACACCACCTAAGCTTGATTTGAAACCATTACCTGATACTTTGAAGTATGCTTTCTTAGGTCCTTCTGACACTTTACCTGTGATTATTGCATCATGTTTAGACACGTAACAGAAAGTCAACTTTTAGAAGTACTTAAAGAGCATAAAGGAGCCTTAGGTTGGACCATCTCCGATCTTAAGGGTATAAGTCCCACAATTTGCATGCATCACATAAATCTTGAAGAGAACACTAAACCATCTAGGGAAATGCAAAGGAGACTTAACCCCAACACGAGAGATGTTGTCAAGGGTGAGATTCTGAAACTGCTTGATGCGGGTATCATTTACCCGGTTCCAGATAGCCAGTGGGTCAGTCCCATTCAGGTAGTACCCAAAAAGTCTGGCATTACTGTAGTTCAAAATGAGATGAATGAGCTTGTCCCCACCCGTGTTACCACAGGGTGGCGAGTCTGTATTGATTATAGAAAATTGAACACAGTAACAAAGAAAGACCATTTTCCCCTTCCCTTCATTGACCAAATGCTGGAAAGGTTGGCAAAGCATAGTCACTATTGCTTCTTAGATGGCTATTCGGGCTACAACCAAATTCACATAGCACCCGAAGACCAACAAAAGACCACATTTACATGTCCTTATGGAACATTTGCTTATCGTCGTATGCCTTTTGGGTTGTGTAATGCACCCGCTACTTTTCAACGTTGCATATGAGCATATTTTCAGACATGGTAGATAAGTTTCTTGAAATTTTCATGGATGATTTCTCTGTGTTTGGGTCTTCTTTTGATGAGTGTTTGCATCACCTCACTTGTGTGCTGATTAGGTGTAAGGAAAAGAATTTGGTTTTGAATTGGGGAAAATGTCATTTCATGGTTAACTCAGGCATTGTTCTAGGGCATATTATCTCGGAAAAAGGCATAGAAGTAGACAAAGCCAAGGTAGACCTCATTCAACACTTGCCTCAACCTCGTTCTATGAGGGACATAAGATCATTTTTAGGCCATGCGGGTTTTTACCGCCGATTCATCAAAGACTTTAGTAAAATTTCAAGACCTTTGTGTAATCTTCTTGCAAAAGATGTTGCATTTGTCTTTAATGATGCTTGTAAGGAAGCATGGGAGCAACTAAAGGCTCTCCTTACATCTGCCCCTATAGTCAGACCACCTGACTGGTCATTACCATTTGAGATTATGTGTGATGCGTCTGACTATGCTGTAGGAGCTGTTTTGGGCCAGCGAGTAGACAAACTCCCTTATGTGATCTACTATGCTAGTAAAACACTTAATGATGCTCAACTAAATTATTCCACAACTGAGAAAGAGTTTCTAGCTCATTGTGTTTGCATTAGATAAGTTTAGATCTTATTTGATAGGGTCTAAGGTCATCATATATTCTGACCATGCTTGCATTGAGATATCTTTTGTCTAAAAAGATGCTAAGGCTCGTCTAATTCGATGGATACTCTTGTTACAAGAGTTTGACCTCGAAATTCGAGATAAGAAAGGGTCGAAAAATGTTGTTGCCGATCACTTGTCTAGGTTGAATGTTGAATCTGTTGATGAATCTGTGCTAATTAGGGAATCATTCCCCGATGAGCAATTGATGCTTATTGTCTCAAAATGCCTTGGTTTGCTTGATATTGTGAACTACCTTGCTACAGGTAGAATGCCCTTGCATTGGTCTAAACAAGACCGTTCTAAATTCTTGGCAAGTTAAACATTTCCTTTGGGATGACCCATATTTGTTTAAGTACTGACAAGACCAAATCATTAGGAGATGTGTCCCCAATTCTGAACAAAGGGACGTCATTTCTTTCTGTCATGACCATGCATGTGGAGGCCACTTTAGTGCCAAGAAAACTGCTGCAAAGATCTTGCAAAGCGGTTTCTATTGGCCAACACTGTTGTTTATGGGTGAAAACTATTCCTGCAGAATTTGGTAATTTGGGGTGTGGATGAGGAATGAATCTAAACCTTAAACAAATGCACTGCGCGGTGAGTGCTTGTAGATTCGAGAGATCAATCTGTGCAAGTCCGGCCTAAACCAAGAAATGGCCATTCCAGACTTGTTTCGGTCACAAAGTGAAGGAGATGGGGTTGATCTTAGGGAGGGAAGCGAAGAAGGTGTTGAGATTGTGAAGGTGTTGGCTTGCTTATGACTTGTAACATAAAGGTGAGCAGGCTTGTGATTGATGCAAGCAAGCTCTGGGTGTTTGAATACGTTTTGTATTAACACTTGGTTTTCTGTCTCGTCTGGACTTGTGTTGTTGTTTTGAAATAGAGCGGAGAACCTATTTATACAAGTCATTGAGCCTTATTCACGTCTCTCGTGGGAAGTGGAGGAAGTGGAGTGATGAAGTAGTGGAGTTGTGCGTCGGTGCCACACGACCAGTCTTGCCCACTTCTCCTGTTCATCTCTAACCGTCCATGACTTCCTGACACGTTCTTGTGATGGCGCGTTGCACGCTGCACGCTGTAAACCGCCGACCAATACCCCGTATGTATCCCCCAGTTTGTGACATGATTGATGTCCGGAATGTGTGGAGCGTGGGTCCACGAAAGATAGCATGTAATCTTTGAATTGAATAACTGTGTTATTCGGAAGTCGATACTTGTGAAGTATCGTGTGTATTTTATGCAGTGCTTGCATTATGGTGTGGTAAAGTGATGGGTAATGACGCCTCACTAACCAAATAACTCCGACCAGGTTGTATAACCAAGCTGGTGAAGTTGGACGGATGAGATGATCTTTGAGACACTCATCTGCAACCGTTAACGAATATTAGGGTTTTTTGAAGAGGTGCGCAAGCATCACTCTTCAGCTTGGTCGAAACCAAGCATGGAAAGGGATTTGGAGAGGACCGACCGGGCATGTGTGTAGACAGCATGTCGGTGTGCACGTCCATACCTCACTGTCCCATGAAGGCGCGATCTAAGCCACTCAATTTGACCGGTAAAGTTGAGTGGTTGAGATCGGTTTGCGGCAGAAATCCGTTGCCGCAAAGGAGTTGGAAACCGCGTGACATCCCTAGTTTGGGCACGCGTTTCAAGACGACCCATCTTGGTCGGTCTTGGTCGATCATACCAGCGTGTAGGTGGTAGGCTGGTGTTCACACCTATACCTGACTATCCCATGAAAACGTGATCTAAGCCACCCAAATCGTCCGGTGAAGTTGAGTGGTCGAGATCGGTTGCAATTTGGGAAGTGTAACCACGCAAGTTTGGGTGGACGGTTTGGGATAGCCGGGCATGGTATGCCTTGGCCGATCACATGAGGAGGTAGGTGGGCCCACGGTGGTCATGCTTGGTATGACCGGACTGCTAATCTAATCTGTGACCCTCCATTCGTGCCAGAGAAGATGGACGCGCGTGATGGCTTGAAACCCTAATTTTGGCTTTCAAAGCCGTGCGCCATGCTCTCTTTGGGCGTACGAATTTGTTGCAACCAAGCATGGTTGGTCTTGACCGATTGGTCAAGTGTGTAGGCGGGCCCACGGTGATCGTGTTGACATGCTCTGGGCCCTTTGAGTCTACATCTACACCCTCCATCTATACTGCGAAGATGGATGGTTGAGACTGTTTTGCGACACATGTAATATGCCGCAAACCCTAATTTAGGGTTTCCTTCCATAATGCTTGGTATGAACGGTTTTTGGCAAGCTAGGCCAATGACCGACCATGCGGGGTCGGCCGTGGGTATTCCATACCTGCTTGGGGGTGATGGAATTGATCCGGGGTCGTCCAATCATGCTTATGGAGTTGGATGACTGCGATCGGATCATATCCGGACCGATATGGTCGGTCCGGATGCTCAATCGGGCTAGTATAACACACCGAGAGGGGCTCAATCGGGCTAGTATAACACACCGAGAGTCGGCTGTACGGGTATTTCGTACATGGTTTCATTATAGTGCTTGGAGGTTCGTGTTACTCTGTAAGAGTAACACTCGATCGTCATGCCACACCGATAATGAGTACTTGGAAATACAAAGGCGATATGAAATTCACAGGAAGGGATTGTTGCCACATGCTCCAACCTGGAGGAATTTCATGTATTCACAGAATGGGATTGTTGCTACATGCTCCATTCTTGGTGAATTAAGTGAGGGAGTATCCAACACTTATAAATGGCTTTATCTTTTACAAGATGTCAGCGCATGATTTTTCTGGTTTTTTTACAAATTTAACCTTAAACGAAAATCCACCATCAACAACTGTTTAAGGATAGCCATGCTTTTTGTGTTGCTTGTGACCGATGCCAGAAATTAGGAAGTATCTCTAAGAGAAACATGATGCCCTTACAACCCATTTTGATTGTTGAGTTGTTTGATGTTTGGGGTATTGATTTCATGGGACCATTTCCTAACTCAAGGTAAGTTATACATTCTTGTTCTTTGTTGATTATGTCTCTAAGTGGGTAGAGGCCATTGCATCCAAAACCAACGACCATAAAGTTGTTCTTTCTTTTCTTAAGGAAAACATTTTCTCCGTTTTGGAACCCCTAGAGCGATAATCAGTGATGGAGGTAGTCATTTTTGCAATAGACCCTTTGAATCATTAGTGGGCAAGTATGGAATCACTCATAAGGTCGCAACACCTTACCATCCTCAAACCAGTGGCCAAGTAGAAGTTTCTAATAGGGAAATTAAGCATATACTTGAGAAGACCGTCAATCCTTCTAGGAAAGATTGGTCTTTGCGCTTAAACGATGCTTTGTGGGCCTATAGAACTGCATACAAGACTCCCATTGGGATGTCTCCTTACAGACTTGTGTACGGAAAAGCATGTCATCTACCTGTTGAGTTAGAACACCGTGCATATTGGGCTGTAAAGAAGTTGAATTTTGATCTTGATAAAGCTGGTACCCATAGGAAACTTCAACTCAATGAGTTAGAAGAGTTGAGAAATGATGCATATGATAGTGCCAAAACGTACAAACAAAGAATGAAAGTGTTTCACGACAAGCGCATTCTGCGCAAGTCCTTCACACCAGGTCAAAAAGTTTTATTGTACAACACTCGTTTGCACTTGTTTCCAGGAAAGCTACGTTCCCGATGGTCAGGACCATTCTTGGTACGTACCGTTTTCCCCCATGGAGCTGTTGAAGTCGAAAACCCAGCAACCAAGATCATCTTCAAAGTCAATGGACAGAGATTGAAACCATTTCTGGAGCATCTTCCACCATAAGTTGAGACCGTCGACTTGGAAGACCCCATCTATGTGGACTAGACTAGTTCACTTGTGTACATACATATGGACTAAAAATCCATTATTTTTTTCCCTTTTCTTTTTCTTTTTGCATAGTTCTTATTTGTGCTAACCAACCTTTTTGTCTTGCGCTCTGGTTATTTGCTTTCAAAGCATTCATCCTCCTTTGGTTTAGCAACATCTTTGTACATCCGATAATCTCTTCCCTTTTCTCTACTCAACATAGTTCTCTTGGTATGTGACTTTTTGAATTCGTATTATCTGTTGACACATTGAGGACAATGTTTGATTTAGGTTTGGGGGTGCAATTGCATATAGAGTTTTTAGTTCTTTAAAAAAAAAAAAACTCTTTGTAAATACTTGCATAAAAACCTCCAACTTTTAGAGATTTTAGAGTCACTAGCATGCTTCTAGCTATGTTTACATAGAGAGTCTGACCGAAATAACAGAACTTGGAAGTACTGGAGAACACAATCGGGTTTCTTAGTTGATTAGAGCGTTAAAGTTGGATTTAACCATACCGGAGGGCGAATTAGGTGTTGTTTAGACATTCGGTAGTAGAATTGTGATCACCCATAGTGGAGACTACCCATTTTACATCAAGCGAGGCACCAACCTTCAGTTTTTGTGACTTTCTAGAAAAGCTGTTAGAGTGTGTGTCACCGTACGTCAATTCCGGGTAGGAATTGTGTGCTACCCAACTTCGCACCACTTTCAGCACTATTTTTGATCTTTTGAGTGCTAATTTCGTCAATCATGAGGGTGACGTTTAAAGATGAAAACTCCTTCTAAATATCGATTTGCAGTTAGCATCACTCTCTCCCTCTCAACAACATCAACAGATTCATAGAAACACATCATCGTCAGCAAGCGGAGCACCATCAGAATATTTGAAGAAAAGTTGAAATAGTCCAAGGTTTACGTGCAACAAAGAAAAGAAAATAGGATGAGAATTAACGAAGTTTGTGAAATCAAGACAATACAAGTTGTAAAAAAAAAATTGAGTTTTATTGTTATTTTCATTTCATGTATCAAAAAAAAAAAAAAATGTTTGTCTAGTTTTTGTGAAGTTCAGAAGTTCATCATCAACAGTCGAAGACCGAAGACCGAAGATTGAAGACGTTTCTATGAATGCTGAGAGAGAGTGATATTAATTGCCGATCGGGTGAGAAGGTAAGTGAGTACTCCCATCCTTGCTAATGGATGATTTCCTTTCTTAGAGATCATCAGAAAAAGATTCTTTTTGTCCACACTTCTATGGAGTCTCCAGAAATTATTTCGGAAGGTTATCCTTCTCATCTTCAAGGTGTGCAGGATTTCTCTCTTTATTCCTGCCTGCACACATGAGAGACTAAAAAAGCGGTCTTTTTGAGTGCAATTATCATAAAACCCTATTAGTGAGGCAGAAGTCGAGGCTTATGATCACAATCGAATCCGAATTCTTTCATATGGTATGGTTATTTCTCGCTCAGCACTTAAGGATGAGAATGCGTTCTTTAGTAGTTCTAACTTCGTGTTACTAGCATGCAGAAACTCTATGTCCTCATAGCTCCTTGGATGCTTGAGACTCTTTTACACTCTGAAGTTGGAGAAGGTTTTGTGGGTACACCTCTGGTAAACCCTCACGAGACTACAACTCGTCCACTAGGGACACATAGGGGTTTAAAGGCTTAGTGCATGCGCTAAATGCATTCGAGAGACCCGCGACAGTGGTATAGTTAGGATTTCCTAATTTCTGTTTCACTTGAGGACAAGTAAAATTCAGGTTTGGGGGTATTTGATGAGTGCCAAATATTGCATATTTCCACATCTATTTATTGGCATTTAACTCATCTTTTGTGCTCAGAAATCAGATATTATCCCAGATCCTGTATTTTATTTGTTTTCAAGAATAAATATTTGTACTAATTAATTTTGTGTTTTTAGGTAATAAATAAAGTTCGGAGAAATTAAGGAGCCAAAAGAGCAAAGAATTGGAGACGAGCGTCTATGGAGCAGAAAGCCAAAGCCCGCGCACGCATCAGTTGCAACCCAACAAAGAGCAACCATCTACAAGACATGGGCCCAAGCTATCCAAGACCCAACCCACGACCCGGATCCGAGCCCATCCCTTCTGAACCGTTAGATTTTCATCCTACGGTCGCATCACGCACGCATCGGAGTACCGCTGTATCCGATGGTCGCTCCACCCTACACATCGTCCCTTGATGCCCCCGCTCCACACCGAATTTCCCTATACCTACACCCCATCGACCAAACCACTTCTCTTCTTCCATTTCTCTTTCTTCTCCCCCGACAACTCCAGAGAAAGCCTCACCTCCTTCTTCTCCCGACCAAACCATGGCGAGCCACCACCGTCTCCTTCCCCGACACCGCCACCAACAACCACTGCAACAGCGCCTGCTACGCCACTCCCAGCCATGGTTATCTCTCACATAGCTTCCCCCTTTACCCGAGAAGCTAAGTTAGAGATAATCAGAGCTAGGGTTTACTCCTACATCTCAAGCAAGGCTACCAGAGCCGAATTGGCAGAAGAAAGAATGATGGGTATGTCATTAATTGGAGTTTGGAGCGATTGTGAGGTATATATTGGATATTTTGATGTGAGAGAAGAGGTCAGCATGTTTTAGGGTTTAGTTTTGTAACTTAAAATTGAAGTTTGTTTATTTCTTTGCATAATGTTCTAAGTCATCTTGCTAGGGTGTAATTGAAACCCTTTGATTTAATATGAAGCAATTAGATTATCAACTTGTTCTTAGTATGTGTATTTCTTAGGAAAAATAGTGAGCTTTTGAACTGAATTTGCCTGTGATCACTGGTACTGTAAGAAGACCAGTGATACTAGGGGTAGATAAGGATAATTAGTTCATCAATTACCTAATTAAGGCCTTCAAGGGAAGGCATAAGAACAAAGTGAAAATTTGTATTGCCTTATTATAAGATCAGAGGGTGGATTTAATCGCCCTAGTATCACTCAACCACCTGTTTACACTTCTTATTTGATACCTTAGCTTAGAGTCACAATTCAACTCAGTCGTATCGACAAACAACCCATTATTGTGTTACACTTTCTAGAAAATCAGTTAAGAAGCCTTTAGATCACCCTTGCACATTCCATTTCTCTGTGGGATCGACCTGTGCTTGCCACGCCTCCAACAGGCACTGTGCACTTGCAGTTTACACGTAGGAAACATCTTTTAAAGACCTACCATACATCACAGGAGAAGATCTTTCTCCCTTTTGAACATGATCATGTTCTTCTTCGTGGGTTCTGAACCCATCCTCTTTGTTAAGGGAATTGCGAGATACAATATCCTTAATTACATCTTGTGCCCAGGATGGTATGTTCCTCGAACTTGAACCCATTTTGTCTAGATCTGCCAGTCGACAGTTTGCTAACGTCTCTTGTTCAAGATGTTATATATATCCTCTTAAGGTTTTCATTCATTGCTGGAAATGTTTTTCTAAACACTTGTTCAGATATACCTCCTAACATGTTACAGTAAGGAGTTTCTCAATAAGGACCTTATTCCTTATCTGTGAGTGTTCCAGCGATTGAGTAAGAATTTCACACTCTTTAGTCTGTTGATGAACTTCATTGCATAAAGCTAGTTTTTTTTCCTCATAATCTATCAGATTATTTTGAAGACTAAGTGTTTCTCGCTTTCCTTCACATATTCTTATATTCATTTGAACGATAAGTTCTAGGACATCATCTAGATCACAATGGATTTACCCTTTTCTGAAATTTTTTCAATATGTTTGAAAAAGCTTTCTATCACCTTACGAAATTCAGAACTTGGGCAGACAAGAGAATCGAATCTCTTTTCAGACGATTTTTCACAATGAATTTGTGACGAGTCCAAACCATGTTTCGTGAGTTTCGAACTCACTCTTTTCTGATCAGAAATCTGATCCGCAATCAAAATATAAGTCATAAACTTTTTCTTTGATTTTCGAAAAGACTTTCGAGACCAATTTCCATTGGCTTTCCTTGAGATCTTATTCTCATTATCTTGACTTACGTTAACTGAATCATCCTTTGGATTCATTATTATAGGTTGGATCGCACCAAACACAGATTGTTAGATCTTTTCGTGTTTGCCTGCTCTGATACCAATTGAAAAGGCGAGGGTACCCAAATATACCTCAAGCTAAAACTTTTCCTACCTATAAGTCCTTTCTCCGAAAGTGATTGTCTATGGACTGAGTCGAGACAATACAACTAATCGGTTCACACTTCGTTTGATCGTCTATGGATACGAGATCGAGACAATACAACAATGAAGTATGTTTACTTGATACAAAGGTTCGGACTTAACCAAACATAATAGGATTTCTTATCAAGTAAATAGGAATTAACGTTTGTGTGATTTACTTTAATTATAATAAAACAATTATAATGCGGAAAATAAAAGTAAATGACACAACAAGATTTTGTTAACGAGGAAACCGCAAATGCAGAAAAACCCCGGGACCTTGTCCAGAATTGAATACTCTCATGATTAAGCTACTACACAAAATTACACCTAACTTCGTATAGTTGAGACCAAGTAACTAACCATATAGTTCACTTAGTTCCTCCGACTTGTGAATAAGTCACGTACTTGGAACAATTCCTTTGGTTCGTATTCAAAACAGGAAAGGAACAACAAATCTGTTTGGTATCAACTCTATTCAACCAAGTGATATGAGTCGGACAAAGGCTCTTCTGTTTATCTTAACATAAACTCCTTCGTCGGGTCCTTAGATCTATCTTATGTTCAATCACCCAAAGGTAATCGTTTAAGATTAAGCCAATCAATACCTTTAATCACAAGGAAACGTATTGATCCCAATCTACTCAATTAATCAATCCAATCTACCACAAGGATAAACCGATTATTAATTGGATCCTCTTTTTCCCAAACAATTATTGTGCACACCAAAGATTATAAAACCCAAGTTAGATCTTCAATATCTCCTTTGTCTTCAAATCTTCTTAAATCTTCAATAAAAACCTCCACACAATCACTTGAATCTCTTGTGATCAATCACGCACATAACGGAGTCTGTTAACAATGGATTATCAAAAGATCGTCTTTAGAACTAACAACAGTCTAAAGATCCCTATCGAAACTCTGAACTAGTTTGAGTGAATCTTATATCAGAAGAGAAGATTCTCAAGAATAAACAAACTAGGTGCAATCAGATTTCAACCACCGCTAGTCAATCAAATCAATCGAAAACAAAGATAAACCGCAATTATCTAGTTTCCCACAAATAGGTCGCGCTAGAGCTTCTCAATCCCAAAGAAGACTTTAAACTGAGCGGCCGTAAGAGATTTCGCCTAATTAGGTTACTCTCCTCTCCGAATAGGCGGCTACACCAGTAACAACAACAAAAGAGTAAATTTGTTGTTACGAAGGATTAGTTTGCTAGAAAGGCAAACTTCGTGTATTTATAGACAAGGAAGTTTGGACACCAAGGAATTTCCAAAACCGAAAATATTCTCAAGATATTCATAAAAGCACAGATTCGGTTTTCATAATTCCTGCAAATGCTCTGTCCAAAAATAACGATCGAAATCTCTCGGAAAATCGAATTAGTAAATGCACATTACTAATTCTGTATTTTCCCTATAAAATGAAATTAATAACCTTCATTAAAAGACTCTTAACTTACTTATGTTTCGATCCTGGGATTCTCTTCCCTTAGCCGTTAAGGAATATCTTTGAACAATTATAGAAATAAACATTCATAACACATGTTCAAAGTTTGTCGACATCTTAACTTGGTAAGTTCTCTTTGACACTTACAACCTTGAAACCGATTTTCCACACTTCCAAACAAGTTTAGAATTGGTTCATCTGACTTTCAAGAACTATGTGATTGATTAAACCAACATTCAATCACAATCATGGGTTTACGGTTCTACCAAAATAAGTTTTGGTTCTACCTCCGTGTGAGTATTGTGCATAGTCACACTAGCTTCCCAAAAGTTCGGTTGACTAGGTACTAGGTTCGGTTCCTCACATATATATGGTATCTAACTTATATGTGTTGCACATGCCCATAGGATCGGTTCCCCTTTCTGCTATAAACCTTGTGCACCCCATACAATGATCGGTTCCCTTTGATGTATTGCACCCCTTACTAGGATCGGTTCCCTTTTCCTTACTAGGATCGGTTCCCTTTCCCTTACAAGGTCAGACATACAAAATCCGATCATACCACAGGTGATTACTTAAGATCGGTTTTACTAATAAAAGTTATACCAATACATAAGTCAGGCCTTTGTGAACAGTTCTACCAATAATACAACAAGTTGTGAGTGGTTATTCTCTATCACACATATTGGTTGTTCATAAGATATGCAATGAATAACAAACCAATAACACCTGGCAATTTCCTTTTCGGTTCATAAACAAATCTATGAACATACTCCCTTAGAACACATGTAAACATTGTTCCCTAGGATGAAATCCTCACCTCATACCCATACATAATCACAATAGCATTCAAATAATTATGGCGATGTCTTATCTACAAAGTTTAATGGTTAAGCAATAAACCTCGTATTGTATTCCTTAATACTATGTCTATCTAGAGTTAAAATATGCTTCGCAGTTATGTTTTCAATATGCACAACTTGAAAGATACGTTAGGGAATGAAACAGTTCAAGTCAAATATCACTAACCTCAAGTGGAAGGATGATTGTTGTCGTTGTAGCTCCTTGCGTCTTCACATCTTCAGGTCTTCACAATACTTGTAATGTCTCATATCCTAATACTTTCAAGCTAACCTATACGAAGTTTAACTCTAGTACATAATCAAGCGACTCTTAACATGAGTTTTGATTCACTAAAATATGACAACCAAACTTGACATACCAACGCTTGGTGGGTTCAACCGAGCCATGCTCTAACAAAAAGGATGCAGTTTTCACACGGCTCATAATAAGTTCAAGGGATCTGTCTATTATACCAAAAACTTGTGGAGCTTGGCTAAAAAAGCACCAATCGACTCTGTCATATGTTCTGCTCATGTGCAATTTGAGGGCAAAAGAACCTTTGGAAGAGTCTGAGGTGGTCAAGGAACATAATAGCTCCTCAGAAACAAAAATATTATATATCTAGCATTTGTCTACCCGGTACAACCGCGGAACGAGTATTTACAATGAGGTTATCAAGAAAGGGTGTGAGCCTATTTATGGTAATTTTTGTCACAACCTTGTAAAGTACATTGCACAAAGTATTGGGTCTATAGTCAGCAGCAGTGAATGAGGATTTTTTTCTTAGGAATTAAGGCAAGAAGGGTATGGTTTAGTCCTGAAGGAATTGAGGTGTATCTAAAGCAATCTTGAATGAGCTGAACCACATCAGGACCGACCAAGAGTACCGAAAAATCATCAGACCTTGGGGATTTTAGAGATCCCGTCTTTTTTATCACATCAAAAACTTCTTCTGCGGAAGGAATAGCACAAATAGACCTGCAATCATCTTGAGAAATTCTATTAGAAGAATCAATGAGCATTATATTAGGCTCAACATTATCATTTTTAGAGAATATGTTGTGGAAGTAGGAAATTAGATTTTCTTTTATTTGATCTTGTTCAGATATCCATTCATTATTAGAATTTTTTAGAGCATAAATTCTATTTATATTCTCATATGAAGGACGATACATGAAATACCTGGGTATTCTTGTTAAAATTTGGAACCCATTTAAACTTATTTCTTTGGTGCCAAAACATCCAATTTCTTTTCTCAAGACTAGCAATATTTTGACAAATTGCTTTTTCCTCTTCCCTTGTATCAGTTAGATGTGTTGTGGTTTGAAGAACACATAGTTTCTATTTTTCATTATCAATTTCCTTCTTTGTGTCACCAAAAGTCTTTTTGCTCCAGTTTTGAAGACTTTTTCCCAAAGAATTTAGTCTGTCAAAGCATGTTACCGTTAGTATTCTCCCACTTATTCTAGTAATCTCTTTGAATTATGGATGGTCAGTCCAATAAAATCCAAATTTGTAGGATGGTTTTCTTTTCAACGGCTTTCTCAATGTGTTGAGGAGGATAAGTGCATGATCATTTTTAATTTTGGGCAGAAGAAGTACAACAGCATCGGGAAATAAAATCCTCCATTCAGAATTACATATTGTTCTGTCAAGCCTTTCATAAATTAGAGTAGATTGAGTAACATTGTTTGACCAGGTGAAGGATGGCCCTGCAAAACCAATGTCAATCACATCTCTTTCTCTTATGAAGTTTCTGAACTCGTTGCAGCTTATGTCTGTAGAAGAAGAGCCACCATGTTTTTCATAGGCATGCATGAGAACATTAAGATCCCCAATCATACACCACGAATTAGTGATATAAACGCAATAATATAGAGATTCAACTCCAAAATGCATCTTTAAGGGGATGCACCGGGGGGCCATACACCCACAAAGTTTCCAAGAAGGTGTACAAAGTTTAGCTTCAATGACACAATGTATCAGGTTTTGGGATTTTGATAGCACTCCTAAGTCCACATTATATTGCCAAAGCACCGCAAGACCACCATCTTTTCCATTTTCGATCCAATGGTTGATAGATGTTAGCTTGAATCTAATCAGGTTTTCATCTAACGGTGAGTATTGAATGCTTTGTTACTAATCTAACATTGATTGCAAACCCTGGTTGGAAAGACTATATAAGGGAGAACTCTAGCAACTGGGAAACCTAATCCCCACACCTCATGTGTGATACTAGTTGTATAAGCTAGAGTCGATTCTCCTTTAACCTTAGGTTTCTATCGAGACCCTGTAGGTTAATGATAGACGCATTTATGTGTCTAATTTGTCCTCAATGTTTCGTATTGTTAGTACTCGTTTTTGTCCTTATTATGGTGTTTTGTGTGTTTGTAGGAATTTTTTTGGAAATAAAGATTGTTGGAAAATTCGTCTCGAAAAGTTGCTCGGAACACCCCCAGAGGACATTTGCTATTCAGACCCCTGCTTCGGATAAGGGGCACCTCAATTTATAAGGGGCATCTCAGTTGGACACTGCTATTTACACTCCACAGCAGGATAAGGGGCACCTTCTTCTCAAATTCAAATTTCAAATTCGGCGGGAAAATAGTGAAGACACCGAAAGATTTAGGGTTCGAGTTTTGATCATGCTCTAGGGAAATTCAAGGGCCAAAACTCTTTGGGTTTGTCTATTTGAGATAAACAGAGATGGTAATAGCGTTGGATTCATTCCAGTTGGACCAGATAATCGGTGAGAAGGAAAAAGAGTTGCGTGTTCACGGAAAATATTATCAAGCTACGGGATATTCTGGATTTGGTTTGGAAAGTTTCTGGTGATATTAAATCGAAGGATTAGTTTGGTTTGGGCCTGTTATCCACAAACAGGACTGGTAAGACTCTTGGATTCGTCAAAATACGGTTGTATCTCCGATTGGAAGAAAACAGAGCACCATATATCCCCGTGAGTAATTCTCGAGATTTTCTTTATTCTTGGAAAGATTGCACGAGGTCAGAGGATGTATATCTTATTCTGGGACATGTATGAGTCAGTTAATAGTATGTTAGATGTCTACAGACGCATGAGAAGCTGTAAAAAATGGAAGAGATCCCGTGATTGGCAGTAAAGAATAATATCGAGTAATTGAAGAACATATGCAATTATAACGCGTGATTTTGGTGTCTGAAGGAGTATATAAGGTCTAGTGGAGTATTAGACAAGGTACAGAGAGTTTGGGGAGAATTTAGAACATCACAGAGTGAGAAAATCAAGCTGCAGAGAATCGCCGGTTTCTGCTGCTGTGAAGAACATAAGACGCACAAGGAGCAGTCGTATTTGCTACATTCACAACGACAGTTCATTCATATCGTACTTTGAAACAGTTCGGTTTGTAACAAATATAATTGTTACAAACCCGGTTTTTAATAGTTTTTCTCCATTTCATCATTTGTACACCTCATTTGAGCAATAAAAATGAATTTTGAGCGTGTTTCCAACATGATAAGCGGCTAATTCTCTCACAACCAAGGCAATGAGGAAGCTATTTACGCATGAATAATTGGTAATTATTTATTTTCTCTGATTTATAATTTATAATTCACTCAATCACTGCTTTTGCAGAGTTTTTAATTCGCAAAATTTTCTTCATTAGTTGTGATTCAATTAGATAGGTTATGCTTTGTTTAGATAATCTATGCTTAGGGGATACAATTAATTTTTGAGAATTTGTCTGATTGTATATGAATTAAGAAATAAGGGACTTAAAAGATAATTAGAGTTTTGGCTTATTTACCATAATTTATTCATGTGTAATAGTGGAATCAGTGTCTTGGTTATTCATAATATCTTGAAATCAAGTTTTGAGTTAAGTTTTTTTTATTTTTAAGTTTTATTAAGTCTAAAATCTATTGCTTTCACAAGTATCAACGAACTTTTTACTACAACTCAATTGAAAATCACATCAATTTTTGGCGCCGCCGACGCGGACTTGTCTTTAGGCTAGAGTTTTTAGATTTTTTTTTTCTTTTTTCTTTTAGGTTTATATTTGTTTTTATTTTATTTGTTCTTCTTTACGTTTTTGGGTTTTTGTCTTTTCCTTACAGAATTTGGAATTTGGAGCGAAAGAAAATTTTGCCAAAGATTTTGGTGAATACTTAAAGACTGGGAGTAAAAGGCAAAGCGAAAGGAGCAAAAGAAGAAGATTTTTTTTTATTTGATAAAAAAAAAAAGAGAGAGACATTTTTATTTATTTTTTTAGATATTTATTTTTTTAGACTTTCCTTTTCTTTTGCACTTTATTTTTGGACTTTGGACTTTAAACTTTGGGACATTATTTTTAAACCCTACGGAAGGGTAGTTTAAATATAAACTGTGTGCAGAGAAGGACGACGATTACGATATCGCCTCGGCCCCTTGGGTTCGTACATGACATAGGAGTCGTGCCCGAGTCGATTACCACGATTCATCTCCCGTCTGGAACGGGAGGTAAGTTTGTCGAAACACTCACGAATCCCATGTCAGCGGGTTACTGTATTCCTTCGTTTGCATATATGTCGAGGAACTGAATACGGCTGCTTTAATTTCATAGTAAAGGGAAAGGCCTGGCCATACAAGATAATGGTTCGGATTTCATCACCGTTCTCTTCTTGCCCGCCTTAGGAAAACAATAATTAACGCGAACCTAAGCTTTAAAATTTGGAATAGAACGAGACCGATGGGGTAACGAGCTTAATCTGAAAGTCATTCGAAAAATATTGGTTACTCTTTTAAGCATACTTCGAAGTTCATGATGGTTTCTGTGAGTTGAATGCGTGATTGCGCCGCCTTGTAATGTGGTGAGGCCTTGGGTATCAAAGCTCCACGCAGCTTCCCTCGCCTCTATTCAACTTACTTAAACTCGGATTGATTCCAGAGGGGTTTGCTCAGATTGTAACGAATTCCCTTTCGAAGGATTAGAAGATGGTCTAGAAAACAATCTAAGTGGAGCCATCATGCTTTTTGTTTGCTAGAAATCATTAGGTTTGCTGTGGTGGAGTCAGCCTTGTTTGTGTTTGCATAGAACTTCCCTTCCTTTTAGGATTTTTCTTTTTCGTTTGTTTTTCTAGTGTATGCCCGAGGTTATTAGAGAGCGGGCTTGGAAAAGAGACGATCTAGGTCGATTGATTAGTGAAAAACCTAGTAATTCTTCTTGTGGAAGCGGGGAGCTCGAAGACTCTTCTTTTGAGAGCCCCGTCTTTGGAAACTTCAGTTTTGAGAATCTGTCTCTTCGTGATGAAAGTACTCCTAGCACTTCAATTGTGCCAGCGATGGCAACTTTGAAAGATTACATGTTCCCAACTAGGACCAACCGAGCTTCGTACATTAAATTGCCAGCCAATACGGCTAATTTCGAGATAAAACCTAGTATTCTTCAAATGATCCCTATATTCTTAGGAAAAGATGATAAGAACCCTTATTTTCATATTAGGGACTTTGAGGAAATTTGTGGGACAGTTAGAATAAAAGACCTTACTGATGAAGTCTTGAAACTTAAGATGTTTCCCTTTTCCTTGAGAGATAAAGCCAAGACATGGCTAAACAACCTACCATCTGAATCCATTGAAACATGGCAGGAACTTATTGTTGCTTTCTATATGAAATTCTACCCTAAGCATAAAACTGCAGTTTGTTAGGCGTAAAAATTAGTGCTAGTATGCAACAAGAGGGAGAGTCTCTTTATAGGTTTTTAGAGAGATTCAATGATCTCCTATCCCAGTGTCCTCACCATGGATTTGATAAGATGAAACTTGTAGAGATTATTTATAATGGTTTAGACTATTCGACCAAATCCATGGTCGAGTCTATGTGCGCTGGTAACTTCACTAATAAAAATGTTGATGATGCTTTTACCTTCTTAGGAGCTATCGCTGAAAAATCCCAACAGTGGGAGTCTTGTGTTGAACCCCCTAAAAGACTCTTGGTCAATAGAAGTAGCACCAATGTGGTTGATACAAGCTTCGGGTCAGATGCTAAGTTTGATGCTTTGTCTAGAAGGTTAGAAGCCTTGGAATTGAATCAGCATAAACATAGGTCTCTTGTTGAACCTGATGATAGGATTCTCTTGTTGAACCTGATGATAGGATTAGAGCCCCTCAAGTCTCTAGTTGTGGAGTAGAACCCAATAACTCATTTTGGGAAGGTCAGGTTAGTGATGAGCAAGCTCATGCTGTCTATAACAATGCTAGGTTTGAGAACCGTCAGAAGTTTGACCCATACTCAGAAACCTACAATCTTGGTTGGAGGAACCATCCTAATTTCTCTTGGTCTAAGGGATAAAATCAAGGTCAGTCTAGTAATTCTCAGCCTCTCCCAGGTTTTGGTTACACTAAGAACTCTTCAGGTCAGGCCCAAAACCCATCTGAGAATAGAATAACTAGATTAGAGGAATCTCTTAGTATATTAAGAAAGAGCCAGGATATGCTATCACAAAGCCAGGAAATGTTAGTAAAGAGCCAGGGTAATTTTCAAGAGGAAACCAAGCAGAATTTTAAGAATAATTCCCAGTCTCTTGCTAAATTAGAACTTCAAATCGGCCAAATAGCTAAATTTCTTAGTGAGAGAGAAGATGGAAGGTTCCCTAGTCATACTGATCCTAACCCTAAAGGAGAGAAATCGTACAATCATGTGAATTCTATTACAACGCTTAGGAGTGGAAAGAAAATTGACAATAAGGTCGCCATGCCTGAAAGTGAACATGCTGTAGTTCACCCTTCTGAGCCAGAAAATGAGGAGACTGATAGAGTCTCTAAAGAGACTAATGAGGGTCGTGTTGATCCAGGCTTTGTTCCCAGAGCCCCGTTCCCCCCAGCTGCTAGTTCCAACTAAGAGGGAGTCTAACTTTAATGATATATTGGAGGTTTTTAAGCAGGTTACTATCAACCTCCCATTGTTGGATGCGATTAAGCAGATTCCCGCTTATGCCAAGTTTCTTAAGGACTTGTGTACACGAAACCGTAAGCTTAGTGTTCAAAAGAAAGGCTTCCTAGCTAGTCACGTGAGTTCTATTATTCAGAATACCACTACTCTTAATTATAAAGACCCAAGGTCCCCTACTATTTCTTGCACAATAGGTAAATACCGTGTTGAGAAAGCTTTGCTTGACTTAGGAGCCAGTGTGAACTTACTCCCATACCATGTGTACCTTAAGTTAGGACTTGGTGAGATGAAACCTACCCAGATGACTCTTCAGTTAGCTGATAGGTCCGTTAAAATTCCTCGGGGTGTGATCGAGGATGTTCTCATAGAGGTCGACAAGTTTATTTATCCAAAGGATTTTGTTATCCTAGATACCCAACTGTCCCGACCCGAGAGAACCGATACCTGTAATTTTAGGTCGCCCGTTTTTAGCTACATCCAATGCGATCATTAACTGTCGAACTGGTATTATGAATTTGTCTTTTGGTAATATGACTATTGAGTTGAATGTCTTTCATATTAGTAAGCTACCCTCTGAACTAGATGACTCGAGCATAGAAGAGGTGAACATGATAGGAACATTAGTCGAGGAGTCATTACCAAGTTGGACCTAAAACCATTGCCAGATACCCTGAAGTATGTGTTTTTAGGCCCATCTGAAACTTTATCTGTGATTATTGCTTCCGACTTGGATAGTGATCAGGAAAGTAGGCTAGTGACCGTCCTTCAAAACAACAAGGAAGCTTTAGGGTGGACCATAACAGACATTAAGGGTATAAGTCTTACTGTTTGTATGCATCAGATTTATTTAGAGGAAGATACCAAACCTTCTAGGGAGATGCAACGAAGACTAAACCCTAATATGAAAGAAGTAGTTCGAACCGAGGTTCTTAAGTCATTAGATGCGGGCATTATCTACCCCATTTCGGACAGTAAGTGGGTCAGCCCGTTCGGGTTGTTCCCAAGAAATCCGGTATTACTATAGTCCAGAATGATAATAACGAGTTAATCCTAACCCGAGTGACCACGGGTTGGCGTGTTTGTATTGACTATAGGAAATTGAACAAGGTCACTAGGAAGGACCACTTTCCCCTTCCCTTCATCGACCAGATGCTAGAGAGATTAGTTGGACATAGTCATTACTGCTTTTTAGATGGCTACTTTTGCTATAATCAGATCGTTATTTCCCCAGAAGACCAGGATAAAACCACTTTTACCTATCCCTTTGGTACCTTTACATATAGACGCATGCCTTTCGGGCTATGTAACGCCCCTGCGACTTTTCAGCGTTGCATGATGAGCATATTTTATGACATGGTAGAACGGTTCTTAGAGGTCTTTATGGATGATTTTTCAGTGTTTGGTTCATCTTTCGATGAGTGCTTGCATCATTTGTCATTAGTGTTGACTAGGTGCAAGGAAAAGAATCCAGTGCTTAATTGGGAGAAATGTCACTTCATGGTTCGTTCAGGAATTGTTCTAGGGCATATCGTATCTTCTAAGGGTATAGAGGTAGATAAAGCCAAAGTTTGCCTTATTAAGACTTTACAGGTTCCAAAAACCGTAAAAGATATTAGGTCATTCTTAGGGCATGCAGGTTTTTATCGTCAATTCATTAAGGATTTTATCTTGATTTCTAGACCTCTTTGCAATTTGCTTGCAAAAGATGCTAAGTTTGTCTATGATGATGCTTGTTTAGAGGCTTTTGAGAAGCTTAAGACTTTACTCACTACCGCCCCCATAGTCCAGGCACCCAACTGGAACCTACCCTTTGAAATCATGTGCGATGCTTTAGATTATGCTATTGGTGTTGTGTTAGGTCAGCGAGAAAACAAATTACTTCATGTGATTTACTATGCTAGAAAAACTCTGAATGATGCCCAGTTGAACTATACCTCTACAGAGAAGGAACTGCTGTCCATTGTGTTTGCCTTAGACAAGTTTAGACCCTATCTCTTAGGTTATAAGATCGTAATCTATACTGATCATGCTGCTTTGAAATACCTTTTGTCTAAAAAGGATACCAAACCTAGATTGATTATATGGATCCTTTTATTACAAGAATTTTGTCCAGACATTAGAGACAAAAAGGGTGCAAAAAATATAGTATCAGACCACTTGTCTAGGATGGTTGTTAGTTCCCCTAATGATTCCCTTCATATAAGGGATAGCTTTCCTGATGAACAACTGTTCTCTGTTTCCCAATCACCTTGGTATGCAAATATAGTGAATTATCTTGTTACTGGTCGAATGCCCCTACATTGGGGTAAACAAGATTGTTTTAGGTTTTTAGCCGAGGTTAAGCACTTCTTTTGGGATGATCCTTATTTATTTAAGTATTGTCCAGACCAGATTATTAGGAGATGTATACCCGAGAGTGACCAGTCCAAAGATTATTTCCTTTTGTCATGATCATGCTTGTGGGGGTCACTTTAGTGCTAAGAAGACTGCTGCTAAGATATTGCAGTGTGGATTCTATTGGCCTTCGTTGTTTAAAGATTCCCATAGTTACTGTGTTACTTGTGAACGTTGCCAGAAATTAGGAACCATTTCCCATAGGAACATGATGCCCTTGAACCCTATTTTAGTTGTCGAGGTCTTTGATGTGTGGGGTGTTGACTTTATGGGTCTGTTTCCTAATTCTTTTGGTAACCTATACATCCTTGTCGTTGTAGACTATGTCTCTAAGTGGATTGAGGCGGTTGCGTGTAAAATTAATGACCATAGGGTTGTGATTGAGTTCTTGAAAAATAATATACTTACACGTTTTGGTACACCGCGAGCTATAATTAGTGATGGAGGGTCGCACTTTTGTAATGGACCTTTTAGGCTTCTGATGAAGATATATGGTATTACACATAAGGTAGCTACCCCATATCATCCGCAGACTAGTGGTCAGGTCGAGGTTTCTAATAGGGAGATAAAACGTATATTAGAGAAAACAGTTAATCCTAATCGGAAAGACTGGTCGTCTAGGCTTACTGATGCCGTATGGGCTTACCGTCATCGCGTTTAAAAACCCTATTGGAATGTCGCCTTATCGGCTTGTTTATGGCAAGGCATGTCATTTACCTGTTGAGTTAGAACATAGAGCTTATTGGGATGTTAAGCAGCTAAATTTTTCACTTGACAAGGCAGGAGCCCAGAGGAAACTCCAGCTCAATGAGTTGTAAGAGATTCGTATAGATGCTTACGATAGTGCTAAGGAGTATAAGAACAAAATGAAACTTGTGCATGATAAAAATATTTTAAGGAAGTCATTTTCTCCAGGTCAAAAAGTTCTTCTGTATGATACCCGCTTGCATCTTTTCCCTGGGAAGTTACGTTCTCGGTGGACGGGTCCTTTTATTGTTCGCACTGTATTTCCTCATGGAGCTGTTGAGATCGAGAACCGGACGGTAGTAGTTCTTCGAAGGTTAACGGTCAGAGATTGAAACCCTTTTTAGAGCCCTTCCATACAGGTGATGTTGAGGAGGTCCCTCTGGAGGACCCTGTTTACCCTTGATTGACCATCGAGGCGATTGTATGTTGTATATTAGTTTTTGATTTCTCTCTTCACCAGGTATTATCTTTCCAACTTCTCTCTTTACTGATTCCTCATGTTACTTTACTTTTTGGTATTTCTCTTTCATTAGAAACATTGAGGACAATGTTAGATTTAAGTTTGGGGGTGGGGAAGAAACTTTTTGTTAGCTTTTAGTTGCAATAAATACACTCCGGAGCCTAGAAATTTATGTTTATTAAGGTCGGCACTAACCAATCTGATTAGATGGTGTTGATGGTGGATTTTCGTTTAAGGTTATATTTGTAAAAACCAGAGAAAATCATGCGCTGACATCTTGTAAAAGATAAAGCCATCTATAAGTGTTGGATACTCCCTCACTTGATTCACCAAGAATGGAACTTGTAGATGGAAACATCTACTCTTACAGAAGAACCTCCAAGCACTATAATGAAACCATCTTCTCGGTGTTTATTCATAAACTAGCATACTAGCCCGATTGAGCCCGTGTTATACTAGTTAGAAATATGAAAACATCCAACTCCACAAGCATGATTGGATGACCACGTTTCCATCACCCCCAAGCACACAGCTATCCTCATCCAACTCCACAAGCATGATTGGATGACCACGAAATCACCCCCAAGCGAAATACACACGAATCCCGATCCAACTCCACAAGCATGATTGGATGACCACGGATCAATTCCATCACCCCCAAGCGGTATGGAATACACACGGCCTTAGCTTGCCGATATGATCGATCGCATCATCCAACTCCACAAGCATGATTGGATGACCACGATCAATTCCATCACCCCCAAGCGTCACTTCTTTGGCATGGTCGCTTTTTCTTTTACCATTGCTAGGGACATAGGCGTGAACATGAAATTGGAAAACGCGCCGAAGATCAAACTCTTATCGTCAATCTCGACCACTCCTCTTTGACGAATCGAGTGGCCCGATCGCGCTTTCATGAGGGAACGGAATACAGATATATATATAAAAAAAAAATCATGTACCAAACCACTAGACCAAGAACGTGTTAGGAAGTCATGGAATAAATACAATAAAACTCCACTACTCCATCATTCCACTACCTCCACTTCCCACGACGTGAATGAGGCTCAATGACTTGTATAAATAGGGTCTCCGCCTATTTCCAACACACAAGGAATAACGCAACACAAGTTCGAGTTAATACAAAACCGACAAACACTCGTAGTTAGGATCTTTACGTCATAAGAACACCTTCACAATCTCAACACCTTCTTTGGATCAACCCCATCTCCTTCACTTTGTGATAACAAGCTTTCTTGTTTAGTGACTTGATATTATCTCTCGAATCTACAAGTCACCGCGCAAAGTGCATTTGTTGAAGGTTTAGATTCATTCCTCATCCACACCCCAAATTACCAAATTCTGCAGAGTAGTTTTCTCATCAACAGATGGAAACATCTATTCTATTCATAAAAGGATAGTTAGAAAAGTTCACCTCCTCGTGATGGAAACAACATCATCCCATTGCTACGTTTTTACTCCACTAGATCCATCTTCTTAATCTATCCATTCCCTTGTATATGCTGATTGGTTGATCTCTCCATTAGGATAGGTTCACCTTATGATGTTGGTTGACTCCCGAAACTATCTGAGTAGAGCTCTGTCACTTTATATGAATTTTAGTATGCTTGAGCGCAAACTCGTGTACAACAATTTGAATTTCGCATCAGGGTACTTCCTCCTGTAGTAAATAAGTATGCCAACCAAGGAGATTCTTTAGTGCCTTCCAAGGTTCTGCGTAGATAGCTAGGGTCTGGAGTAAAGGTTTTGTGGGTACGCCTCTGGTAAACCCTCCGGAGACAACACTCTGCCGCTAGGGCCACCTAGCGGTTTAACGGCTTGCTGCACATGCTAAGAGTAGTCATTTTATTTTCTAGATTAGATTTGCTCGAGGACTGGCAAATAATAAGTTTGGGGGTATTTGATAGACGCATTTATGTGTCTAATTTGTCCTCAATGTCGTATTGTTAGTACTCGTTTTTGTCCTTATTATGGTGTTTTGTGTGTTTGTAGGAATTTTTTTGGAAATAAAGATTGTTGGAAAATTCGGCTCGAAAAGTTGCTCGGAACACCCCCGGAGGACATTTTCTATTCGGACACCTGCTTCGGATAAGGGGCACCTCAATTTATAAGGGGAATCTCAGTTGGACACTGCTATTTACACTCTACAGCAGGATAAGGGGCACCTTCTTCTCAAATTCAAATTTCAAATTCGGCGGGAAAATAGTGAAGACACCGGCAGATTTAGGGTTCGAGTTTTGATCATGCTCAAGGAAAATTCAAGGGCCAAAACTCTTTGGGTTTGTCTATTTGAGATAAACAGAGATGGTAATAGCGTTGGATTCATTCCAGTTAGACCAGATAATCGGTGAGAAGGAAAAAGAGTTGCGTGTTCACGGAAAATATTATCAAGCTACGGGATATTCTGTATTTGGTTTGGAAAGTTTCTGGTGATATTAAATCGAAGGATTAGTTTGGTTTGGGCCTGTTATCCACAAACAGGACTGGTAAGACTCTTGGATTCGTCAAAATACGGTTGTATCTCCGATTGGAAGAAAATAGAGCACCATATATCCCTGTGAGTAATTATCGAGATTTTCTTTATTCTTGGAAAGATTGCACGAGGTCAGAGGATGTATATCTTATTCTGGGACGTGTATGAGTTAGTTAAGAGTATGTTAGATGTCTACAGACGCGTGAGAAGCTGTAAAAAATGGAAAAAATCCCGTGACTGGCAGTAAAGAATAATATCGAGTAATTGAAGAACATATGCAATTATGACGCGTGATTTTGGTGTCTGAAGGAGTATATAAGGTCTGGGGGAGTATTATACAAGGTACGGAGAGTTTGGGGAGAATTTAGAACATCACAGAGTGAGAAAATCAAGCTGCAGAGAATCGCCGGTTTCTGCTGCTGTGAAGAACATAAGACGCACAAGGAGCAGTCGTATTTGCTACAGTGACAACGACAGTTCATTCATATCGTACTTTGTAACAGTTCGGTTTGTAACAAATATAATTGTTACAAACCCGGTTTTTAATAGTTTTTCTCCATTTCATCATTTGTACACCTCCTTTGAGCAATAAAAATGAATTTTGAGCGTGTTTCCAACATGATGAGAGGCTAATTCTCTCACAACCAAGGCAATGAGGAAGCTATTTACGCATGAATATTGGTAATTATTTATTTTTTCTGATTTATAATTTATAATTCACTCAATCACTGATTTTGCAGAGTTATTAATTGTTCGCAAAATTTTCTTCATTAGTTGTGATTCAATTAGATAGGTTATGCTTTGTTTAGATAATCTATGCTTAGGGGATACAATTAATTTTTGAGAATTTGTCTGATTATATGTGAATTAAGAAATAAGGGACTTAAAAGATAATTAGAGTTTTGGCTTATTTACCATAATTTATTCATGTGTAATAGTGGAATCAGTGTCTTGGTTATTCCTAATATCTTGAAATCAAATTTTGAGTTAAGTTTTCTTTATTTTTAAGTTTTATTAAGTCTAAAATCTATTGCTTTCACAAGTCTCAACGAACTTTTTACTACAACTCAATTGAAAATCACATCAGTTAACGACTTGAAGACTTCATTGGGATTGTGAAGCCAGACCGATACTACTTTCTTGTAGTTGTGTGATCTGATCTTGATGTTTATATCGTATTGAATACAATCGTAACGATTGGCTTGAGATTGATATCTCCGATAGGAAAGATATAAAAGTAGTCACAAACATCTTCGTCTCATCGTTTGTGATTCCACATTATCTTCTTTTGCCGCGTCGATTAAGATTATTGTTAGGTGATTGATAATACTAGGTTGTTCTTCGGGAATATAAGTCCGGATTATCAATTGGTTCCTTTTCACCTTGATTTATCAAAAGACGGAACAAAACTCGTAGGTATTTCTGTGGGAGACAGATTTATCTATTACCGTAGAATTTTCTGTGTGATACATATTTGTTTATTAAATCTTCGACTTTGGGTCGTAGCAACTCTTAGTTGTGGGTGAGATCAGCTAAGGGAATCAATTGCGCAGTATCCTGCTGGGATCAGAAACGTAAGGAGCACAACTGTACCTTGGATCAGTGTGAGATTGATTGGGGTTTAACTACATTCCAGACCGAAGTTAGTTTGTAGTAGGCTAGTGTCTGTAGTGGCTTAATACAGTGTGTGTGTTCAATCTCGACTAGGTCCCGGGGTTTTTCTGCATTTCCGGTTTTCTCGTTAACAAAACTTCTGGTGTCTGTGTTATTTCTTTTCCGCATTATATTTTGTTATATAATTGAAATATCACAGGTTGTGCGTTAAGATCAACCAATTAGAATATCCAACCTTTGGTTGTTGATTTATATTGATTGACACTTGAACATTGGTCTTTGGTACCGTTCAAGTTGTTTCACATAATAATCAGGCTCACGGATTTCTATCTATTCGATTTGCTTATTACATTGTGAAATAGAGATATTATAACTCCTTGATATACTTTATTAATATTGAGTCTAGTTGATTCTCTTGAAAGTATATTGGAGTTAGTCCATACAGATTGCTAATCGAAATATTGGGTGTGGTTGTTGTACCCCCGCTTTTTCAATATGGATATTCACCATTACCACCAGAAGCACTACCGGCTCTACAACAGACCCGTTACCGCTTCTGTTTTTCTAGATACTGGGATTTGAGATATGGGAAACATATAAGAAGTGAAGCTAGAATTGATCATCTTTTCTGAATCTGTAAATGGTTGTGAATGATTTTGATTGAAGAGTTCCATGAAGGGGAGGTGAAAGATAATATTTTTTTTTTTGAAGCATGTATATATTAGAAAAGCAACTAAACTATTATTACACGTAGGAAGGTGACTCCTCTGGAGACGTTTAAAAGAATTTGGCTAATAAAAGCCGGGTTCGCCTGGTCACATATTGCTGTTGAGTAGTTTTCGGATTGGCTACCCTCTGCCGCATAGTTTGCTAGACCATCTGCTGCTTGGTGATAGAGAAAAGAAAGAGAGAGTATCCATGTATAATTATCTTCTTCTTCTGTAATTTGGAATGGATTTGGATTTACTTTTTTTTTTTTTTTGAAGCTAATGGTGTTCTATTTTATTTTAGGGGAAATATCGTTTGGTCTTATTTTATGTGGGAGTACTATTTGGTCCTTATTTCTTCAAAAATATCACAAATATCTAAAGTACTCTTTCTCTCTCTTATTTTTCCATTTTCCTCACGTGATTTTTTTTCGTTGTAATGGTTGAAAAAAGGACGGGACATTTTATGAATTTCGTCCTATGGACGTGCTGATTCCTATTTCCTAACTAAGGACTTCTCTACCGAGAAGGTTTAAAACTAAAACACTAATGACCCCCGAGTCCTCTGTTGTCCTTTACAACGGAGAGTAGAGTTTATATATCGGCTCTCTGGTTTTCCACCATTACGCAGAGCTTCATCTCGTATTCTCTCTTTCAGCGACAGGGTTAACTAATCTGTGACTATATTGTTTTTTACTCTCCTACCGATTTCTCCAAGTTTCTCATCTTGTTTTGTTTGTGCAGTATATCAGGTTGTTCGGAGAAGCATAAGCATGGGAGAAACCCTAATGGAGAAAACCTAATCCCTACTTGCAGACAAACCCTAACTTCCCTGAGAGTGAGTTTTCTGTCTGACCCTAAAAAGAATTTGTGCAGACTTCGATTTGATTTTGGCTTGTTGTATAGTTCTCAGTATACATTTTTATTTGCGCTACGAAGATCTTTTTGTTCATAGATTTGTTCAATGTTGTAGGTTGTTTTTTGGGTTTTATCTTTGATTTAAGTCTTACAAGATTATCTAATTAAAATTTCCATTATTAAAGCAATACAAAAGTGCCAATTGATTTAGATTGCATGAAACCCTCTTTATTCAATCCATCTGGGTTCTGTTGATATAGGGCTATGAGCTCAGTCTTGAACCGGAGTGGTTTTGAGTACAAGCTAAAGCAGATGGAGAAGAGAGTTATGAGCTCAATCTTGAACCGGAGTTGGAGATGGAATTGTTGAGTTGCTGTCCAGAATTGGTGGTGGTCTCTGTTTTTGGGAGATGGTGTTGTCTTGGTTAGAATTTGATCTAAGCAAGAGATGCATCTGCAGTTGGAGTTGCTGTTGTTGGTGGTAAAGGAGAGCTGATGAACACAGAAGGAGGGGTTTATGTTGTGTGCATTGCAGAGCGTATCACCAAACTCCGTATCCTGTTGTAAAGTTAAGCCTATCGGCACGGACCAGCTTGTACTAGTTCAGTGTAAACTGAGTTGTCCATGTTGTCCTCGTTATCACCCGGTGTATACCAAGGTGTACAGCGAATTGTCCATGTTGTCCTCGCTATCAACCAGGTGTATATCAAGATGTAAAGCGAATTGTCCATGTTGTCCTCCTTATCAACCCGGTATATACCAAGGTGTAAAGCAAATTGTCCGAGACAACACGAAATCGAGGACAACAAAAAATAGGCATGAATTTTGGGACGCAGATGTCATTTTCGAATTTTTCAAGGACGAAAAAGACCGAAGTCCTTTAGTTAGGAATTTTAATAAATCCACCCCTTATTTTGTCAATCGCAATATTTGGGGCCCCAACAGGGTATTGCCCCCTTTTTTTTTTTCTTTCTTTTGTATTTTGTCTCTACCAATTTCTCGCTCTTCTTAACATTGATAATAAATAAAAACAACTTAAATTAAAGAACTGTTAAAATGAATAGGACAATGGGACAAAATACACCTAATTATATTTTTTTCTAAGACTATATATAGCAATTCCTACTTTACTTAATTATTACTTCTTGTTGCAATAAAGTCAAATACAAGGGAGTATGGTCAGGGTGTAGAGTTTGGTCAAAGAAAATGATATTGGTGCGCTTTTTACACACGGGCTTGGCCAGTTTGCTAGTGGCAAATAGAAAAAGTTTCCCCATGCCAAAAAAACGACTACTGCGTATTTTGAATGCCATGATAAATTATGATTTAGTGCACCGTATCATGGTAAGAGTATAAATTATAGTAGGAATTATTATTTAGTCCAATTTTTCATGACCCAGTTAATGGCTAGTCTACCCATGAAAAACATTTACTCGTTAGTCCAAAAACATGTTTTTGGACTAGATTATTTACTCGCTAGTCCAAAAACTTTGTGGAGATTATAAAGTGTGTTTTCTAAATACTTAAAACACCCTTACAGATCTAATTAGTATCAACACATGTAAATATTACTAGTAATATGTTACTACATACTAGTAGTATCAATATGGTCATACTACATATCAATATGTACTATATTAATAGTAAAAAAAAATATGTTACTCATAAATTAAGTAACTACTCTACTATACTAGTAGTTAACTAGTATACTAGTAGTAACTGGTACTATACTAGTAACATATTAATATGTAATATCAATATATAACATACTACATACTAATATGACACTACTTATTAATATGTAGTGTCAATATATAACATACTACATATCAATATGTAGTATCAATATTAATATATAATATCAATATATAACATACTACATATTAATATGACACTACATATTAATATGTAGTGTCAATATATAACATACTACATACTAATATGACACTACATATTAATATGTAGTGTCAATATATAACATACTACATATTAATATCTAGTATCAATATATATAACATATTGCTACTAGTAACATATGTTACTACATATTAATTGTTCTATATATGTTACTACATATACTACATACTACATATTAATACTAGTATACTAGTAAACTAGTATTAATACTAGTATATTGTTGCTACATATTACATACGTTACTAATAACATACATAATATATTATATGTTAGGGTTAGTAGAGTAATTTTACTCTTTTCAAATCTTTTTTGGACTAGGGAGTAAATGTTGTTTCCCGCTGGACTAGCCACTAATCCGGGTCGGGTTTAGTGGACTAAACATGAAATCTCTCTAAATTATATGGACCCGACCTTTAGTTTGGACAAATACCATTATTGTTATTAAAATTACTACACTTGATTCCGATCGATCATGATTACGTACAGTCGCCACCAGGTCCTCCGAAATATATCATTATCCCATGGATAGCATCTTTACCATAAAAAATAAGATTATAGCAACTATCTTCTGCATCGCGTATCAGTTGGACTTTTGATGTATCAAAGTCTGAGAAAATACCATGTTTCTCAGCGACTTTCATGTCTGCCATACAAGTTGTATATTTTGGATCCGGTACTGGCAAATGCTCATGTCCCATTGGCGGAAAGGAATCACCAAGATCTCCTCCCGCAATCCCTCCGTAACTAATCACAGAGGCATCGTTTTCTAAATGAGTAAAGAGCTCTTTTGGCCAATATCCAATAATTGTATTTTCTACGCCATTAATGAACCACCAGTTGCCACTTTCTGGGTCCCGATGAACTGAAAAATCAAACGCACGTTGTTCCCCTCCATAGGTACCACCTATAAGATGTTCTCCAAATGTGTACCTGGGATGGATTTGTATAAATCCAGGACAAAGCATGTTATAACATCCTGTTTCTTTAAATCCATCGGCCTGTATATAATTATAAACAATCTAAATAAGTGATATTTTTTGAAGGTATTTATTTGCAATTATTTGAGAACTTAAATGTAAATTAGTAATAGAGGAATGATTAACAACGAACCGTCCACAAACCAAAAACATGGGTCGCATTGTCGCCAAACAAATTAGGATATACCTGAAATTTTAATAAATATATTAATTACAGAAAAGTGTACAAAAAAATATAAAGTCACATAAAGATCATGATTTCAAGATCAATATCACTATTGCACTTTATTACTAAGATTTCCTTGCCAGATTATTATGGTATTAAACATTATTAGATCAAACAGAGATCATGATTTTAATGTTGATATCGTTATTCTGTTTTAGATGCTAAGATTGTCTTACGAGATTATTACGAAATTACTATAAGCATTATTTTTCCAATAAACACATAAAGATACAATATTTATAAAAAGTTTTGAAGATTACTTACAGCCCATCCAAACTCTATACTATTTAGTTCTTCCGCAGGGCCATTCTGTATCCAGATTTGACCAGTGCTAAGTTGGTTCGGACCAACAATTGGAGTTGCTATAGAAATTCTGGCCCTACCTCCATAGTACAATTTTTCAGCAACAGGTTGAGCTGACACATACTAAAAAAAAAGGAAGGATAAGTGAAAAAATTGAATTTCTTTTGATAAGAAATATAAGCGTTTGAATATTTTATTCCCTGAATTCACTAGTTTTATATAATTTATGAAATTTAATGTTCATTTATATTTTCGTTAAAATGAAAATATAAATAGTTTATGTAAATGTATACATACAATTTTCAAATAATCATTGGAATAATGATATGTTATATAACTGATAAGAACCTGAAATATAATCAGTACTTACATGGCGATACACTATCCGGTTAGAGACACGTTTTGCATTTACCAAATTCTCCTTCGTGGTTCTTCGGATAGGAACAGTTCCTGGAGGGCACCCATCAATTTTAGATCGTACAACACTGAAAACCATACTAGAAGTAGGTCCATCAATCTCATTTCCTTGAATCACGTTTGGTTTCATCTACATATAAGTGTTTGTTAAAAATATGCATCAGTATTTTTTTCAAAATTACATCACTTAAAATCTTATTCACTAAGTTCGTTGAGACATCACAATAAAAATAACAATTTTTTCCTTTTCGGAAAATCAATATGTTTTGTTTGTTTATTTTTTTCACTCTTGGAAACGGATAACAAAGGGTAATTTCTCAAAAACAATTCTTTGTGGTATGTTATTGGATTTCTTTCTTCTTCTTTTTTTGTTTTTTATTTGAACATTTTTGAAAGTGTTTTCTGAAATATATATATATATATTATTTCTATAACTAAATAACAAAATATTATTTCTTCTTGAAAGAAAAAAAAGATAAACACTTTTAGAGACAACTGTTTGATATATGTATAACATTCACAATATTAATTGCTGAGTCTAAGATTTTGAATTAATAAATAATTTCTGAATCGGATTGTTGATCTAGAAGACAAGCTAATATAGATCTACATTTTAATAAAAAAAAAATTAAGTAACATTATGTAGTAGGGGAATTTTAGTATAGTCCATTTAGAAAAAGAGCATTAAAAGTAAAAGTGAATGAAAAATTTGAAAAATAATATAATTACCTGGATCTTGTGATTTCTAAGCAGTGGATGATCAAAAGCCGGCTGTTTGTAGATGTTTATACAGTCGTATGTGTCACCAAGTGTCGTCTATAATTACTCAATGACATCAGCAAAAACAAAAGTTAATACACACTTAATATTTTTAAGAATCCAAAAGTAAGATTTGCTATTTCCATAGCCAGGAAATCTTATTCCTAGTCTATGAAAAAACTAAAAATTAAGATTAAACATTTTCTAAAAACCTAGCACTACCTTAAGGTAAAGCCTTCGATAATTAGTTAAAGATTATATAAAAATAAAATAATCGATAATCGAAAATATGGAAACATATAAAATATTCCTTATATTTTTCTTGAGAACAAAATAATTTATAAAATTATGGTTTACCTTAATGGATTTCACATGAGGCTTATTAAGGATTTTAAGTTTTTTGTCCAATTCCATATCTTCTTCCTTTGATATCCCTCCTTCCACTCCATAGTTTTTTAGGTGGAGATTTAAAACTACTAGCACTATCACCAAATTGGAAAAACTCTTCAAACTCATTCTCACCAAATTTTAAGTTGTCCGTCTTGATAGGAACCAAGGCCTATATATAAGTCAACCATAGGGTAGTTAATTCAATATTTACTTGTAAAAGATCTAGTATCTTAAATGCGCAATCTTAATTAGTTACTTTCTATTATTATGGTGAGGAAATAGTATGATTTCTGATTTAAATGAAATATAAATAAAAATATAAAATATGTGCAAATCATTAACAAGTAATGCAACACAATCCGTATTTTTCTTGTCTCTTAGTGCTCTGCATAACTGAATATTCCAAAAAAATTCAAACTAACTTTTCTTCTTTTTTTTCTTCAATTCTTTTTAAAAAACTTGAATTACAAACGGATGGATCGAGGCATTATGAATCACCTGCAGATGACTATCAAATTTCTCACGAGTAATTGACGGAACAACTTATGTTCAACAACACAACCAAAAAAGTATGAGATTGATTCGATGAAAACAAGAGTATATTAGTTGTAAAAAAACCTGTGCACAACATATACTTTCGTATTCGTAATATACTCGCGATCTCCTAGCTTATGAAAAACATCAACAAACTTCGCATGCAACTCCGGATCTTTAAATGAAGCTTTTTTGTTCTTCTGATTTTGAAACTGTTCGGCCCCATCCTTATTGCTTAATGTCTGATTTTATTTTTCCCGTTTAAGATTCTTTCGGTTTCTTTCAAAGATAATTTATTTTTGCTGAGTCTAAAGTCGTGTTTGGGATTTAGACAAATTTTCTATGAAAAGCGCTTTGTAACAAATTAGTCAAGTACTCGGTCTTGGGTTCTTTCCCTCTTATAAACTCGTCGGATTAGGGTATACCCTAATTAATTGGGGTGCATAGAAATTTGAATGAACTTATAAGAAAGGCTACGGAGTGTCAAAAATAGGTAAAGTTACGAAACTACCTTTTCCAAATATATAATTAAAACTAAACCCTTAATTTTATCAAACTCATTTTATTCTCTTTTTCTTAATCTAACTGTAGGATCATTATATCGCAACGTACAAAACTCGCGAAGATAATAAACGACAGCGCTGCGAGAGACTCGCAGGGGATTGAAATAAATGACGCATTGGATGACGGCAAGAAGATATGAAATCTGACGAAGGTTAAGAAGTGTCGCGAGTATGAGTACTTATACATTCGCGACACTTCGCGAGACATTCCCGAAAATAAAGGACGGCCTAGCTGTCATTCACTATGTATTACCCTATATAAAGGGATGAGGAGTCTGTTGTAAGGGAGGAGATTCTTTTGATTTGAAAAATAAGTCATTAGGAGAGAGAAACTTGGAGAGTGTTCATAATTCTTAAGTGTAATTCTATCTTCTTGTGTAGTGATTTCAAGAAAGTAATCAATAAACATTTTTAGTTATTCATCTTTCAATGGATTAGCTAAGTGAATTATAGTGAGGGGTGTATTGTGGGATTTCCTGCAACTACATATTGGCGCTAGAAACAGGGAGTGAGGGATTGAAGAAAGGAAGATTGCAATCGAAATCATTCAAATCAAGAAAATGAGAAAGGAAAATGTTAAATTAGATGAGGAAAAGGAGAAAGATATGGAATACAGTTCGATCACAAGGACAATGATTAATGAGTTTCACGAAAATGTCAAAGGAAGAATACACAAGCGGGATTTTGAAGGAAAGAAAATTACGGATAGAGAGGTGGCATTGCCTTTAGAAGAATGGGAAAAGCAAAAGATAACATTCACAGCAGCAGAAATATCTAAAGAGAATTTGAATCACACATCTCCACTGGTAATCACAGTAAACATGTGCAAAGGAGAAGAATTAGCAAAGGAAAAGAAAATATGGACGGTAAACAGGACCTTAATCGATACTGGAAGCTTAGTGAACATCATGTTTTATCATGCTTACAAGAAGATGGGATACAAAGATGAAGCAGTGGATGAAATGATGGATGTAGAAGAAGAGCATGGAGACCCAAAAGATCTGCTAACTGAGCCAGACAAGTGGGAAATATTAGTGGATGGATCATCAAATGGAGAAGGTAATGGAGTGGGAATTGTTGTGATTTCGCCAGAAGGCAATAAATTAGCTTTCTCTTTTAGGTTAGAGTTTGAATCTACCAATAACGAAACAGAGTATGAAGCTATAATACATGCTTTGCGATTCGCAATAGAAATGAAACTGGAAAATGTGAGGATTACCAGTGACTCGCAATTAGCAATTCGCCAGATAACAGAGAAGTACGCTACGAATGAGCCATCTTTGCAAAAGTACGGAAGCTAGTCGAAGAATTGTCAAAGACAGATACCGAAAATGAAATGGAGGCACATATCAAGGAGAAATAACAGACTCGCAGACGCTTTTGCCTTTATATCAAGTATGATGACAGACCCAACTGCAAGGGATATCAAAATACAAACACTTCTGGCACCATCAATAAATAAAGAGGAAGAACAAGAAGCAGATGCAATGTTGGTAGAAGACATACCGCAAAGTCGCGATAAAGACTGGAGAACATAACTTCACGCATACTTGATGAAAGGGGAAGTACCAAGAAATAGGTTAGAGGCACACAAATTGAAAAGTCATGCAACGAATTATGAATTGAGAGATGGTGTACTTTATCGGCGATCTTTTGATGGACCTTCACTTCGATGCTTAACAAGGGAAGAGGGAGAAACCATATTGAAGATGTTGCACAGTGGAGATGCTGGAAACCATAGCGGCGGAAGATCTTTAGCATATAAAGCAAAAACGCAAGGATATTACTGGCCATATATGCATGAGGACGCGAAAGCAATATCAAGGCGCTGCGAAGATTGTCAAAGACATGGGAAGAAGATACATGCACCTGGAGCACCGTTAAATTCTTCGAAAAGTGTGTGGCCTTTTGGAAAATGGGGATTAGATATTGTGGGACCATTTTTACCGGGAACAGGACAAAGAAGATACTTAATTGTCGCAACGGATTATTTCACAAAATGGGCAGAAGTGAAAGCGGTACAACACATCCGCGACAAAGACGTATTTACTTTCATATTTGAGAATATTATATGCAGATTTGGGATCCCCGCACAGTTGGTATCTGACAATGGGAAACAATTCGAAGGGCAAAATATAGAATTGTTGCTTAATGCATTTAAGATAAGGTGTGGAAAATCAACTCCATTATATCCACAAGCTAATGGTCAGGCAGAGGCAACAAACAAAACAATAGCAGATATATTGAAGAAGAAATTAGAAGGACACAATAAGGGATGGTGCGAACAAGTATCCAGTGCAGTGTGGGCATATAATACAACTAGAAGAGAGGCTACAGGAATGTCACCCTTTTGCTTAACATATGGAGTTGAAGCTGTGCTCCCAACAGAGGTTGTGATCCCAACAACCAAAAAAGAGGTTTGGGAGAAAAATCTTAGTGCAGGTAATATTCTAATAAAGTTGGACGAATTAGAAGAAAAAAGGGAAAAGGCATTACGACATATGGAAAATTATCAGCGAAGATTGGCTAGAGAATATAACAAGCGTGTTAAAATACGTGAGTTTCAACCAGGAGACTTGGTGCTGCGAGAAACACCAATTTATCAGCGAGAAAATGGAGGCAAGCTGGCGAGAAAATGGGATGGACCTTATATTATCAAAGAAGTAGTTGGTACAGGGGCATATAGATTGATGGACCCCGAAGGCAAAGATATGGGACAAAGATTGGGCAGACCATGGAACAGATTGTATCTAAAGAAATATTACCCATAAAAAATGAGTGAGATGAGATGAATCAAGATGAAATATTTTAATGCAAGGTATTTGCGAAATTCAATAAAATGCAGAGAAAATCAGCGAATATCTCGCAAGAAGAACAGCAAGAGAAAATGGACGATCGAATGAATAAACATAATTGAAAGAATGAATGAATGGGACGAACCTTTATGGCGTACACCCTAGTTCGCGAATGATATTTCGTAAGAGGCAAATGTAAGACCTAAAGTGCGTCATATAAGGGGGTATCTCTTAACATGGCTCAGGGAAAAGGTTACACCGCCCGGAACTGGGTCATGTAGATTTGGGGCCCATGAAAGCCTATCCTAAGAGGTACCTTGGATTCCCAACTATATATATAAGGTTATACCCTGGTTGGGCGACCGAGGGTCTCTTCCAAGGAGTCAGCGTATGATCAAGGCGCCGAGGTACACGGTTGAGTCAAGAGTGCGGGGAGCATGGAACTTCCTTACCACTCTTGACAAGTCTTGGCGCATCTTTTTTCTCGCCCGAAGAAAACTCCACTTAGGGTGCAGCCTTGTAACCATAAACCCTATAGGTATAAGGGATAAGAGGCTGCGAAAACAACTGGTTGTTGTTAAGACCGGATGGGAGGAGCTAGCCTTGTATGGCCGATGTACGCCTCCTTGAAGGGGCAACCAGGGAGATGATAAGGGCGACACCCTCCATTAGGGAGAGTGTCAAAACAGACGCAAATGTCATGAGGCTTTGTTTTCGCAAGGAAACTTAGGCTTGTCATATTTGTGCAATGATCCTGAAGAGGCAACAATACTAACGCGAGGGTAAGGCGAGATCAATGGGTCTGTACATGAAAGTGTGCGGACGTCCTGCGATTTCGTCGCAAGACGACAATGTCATGGGGCTTTATTTTCGCAAGAAAATTTAGGCCTGTCATATTGTTGCAAGCAAAATATCCTGCAGAGGCAAAAATACTTGAAAAATGATAAGACAAGGTCAATGGGTTTTTACATGCAAGTGTAAAGACGTCCTGCGACCTTGTCGCAACAAAGGGTGGCAGAGTTAAGACCTTTAATTAGGAAGGTCTTACTTAGAAGACCACCAAAAGTGATAAGGCAAGGTCAATGGGCCATTGCATGAAAATGCAAAGGTGTCCTGCGATCTTGTCGCAGCAAGAAGAGATAAAGTAAGGCCCTTAATTGGGAACATAAATGATCACATAAAAGTGTAAGCGAACATGCTTGCAAGGTTATATCCAAAATTCTTTAAATAAGGAAGAATGAGAAAATAAGGGAATTACTCAACAAAAGATTTAGTCTTTTCAAGCAAAAATAAAATTTCGACAGAAGCAACAAAAATAGTTTAATTCTCTACATCAATATTATCGATTACAGAAGATGGTAGAGATTTTTCAATATCTTTATCAGCTCCATCTTTACCAGTCGGAAGACTTTCATCAGATATTCTTCCAGCAGATTCACCCTCGTCAGTTGGTGGATTTTCACCAGAAATTTTATCAGTCAGATCTTTGTTGACAACTTCAATATTAGCGAGATCATCGCAGCTTTCATAGTCATAATCACTATCAGGGGAGTTGGGGACTTCATCATCACTTACTTCCAAAGGGTCAACATGAATAGGTTCAAGAGATTTAGACAATAAAATCTCATTCACGAGGACTTCGGCTTTGAGGGGAAATTGACGAAGCAGCGCCTTTTGACGATTTTTACTATCAATGTCCTTACAGTCAGACATGTACTCAAATCTTCTTTTTGCACGCTCGCGAGAACGCGTGAGAGAAGCGGCGAGTAACCCATTTTCTTTGCGAACTTTAGCATAATCTGATTTGAGGGTAGACATAACGGAGCGAAGCTTTCTCTCAGAATCTGCATCACAAATACATAAGAAAAGATCAAAAAAAGACTCTTACAGAAGATCTTTGGAATGTTCAGGATAAGTAAAGATCCATGGAATAAATAAATGAATTAAGGTAGTCAAATATTATGACTACCTTCCTTTTGAGAAGTAAGATGCTGAATTAAAGCTGCAAAATTATTCCCCAAACAGTCCATGGCATCATCGAATGTATCTCCAACTAAGCCTTTCAAACGAGATCGCAAGCTTTTTTCATTAGAAACGAGTATGGAATTCTCGGTCGCAAGAGAAGAGTTGGATTTTTCTAATTTGGCACATTGATCCTTGAATTGGCTTGCTTTTAAACTCAAGGTTATCCTACCCTAATAAGTTTATCTCTCTCAGTGAAACTTCTTCAAGCTGATTTCTCAGGGTGTGAATAGATTGTTCTTGTTCTTCACATAATTTTTGACAAGCATCATACTGTTGCGAACAGATCGCCACCTTGTTTAACAGAGAACGCTTCTCTTGAGAAAGAGTTCTATTCTCATCTGATAAAGTTCCCAACTCCAAATTAGCTTTAGTTAAAGAGTAAGAGAGGCGAGATAAGTCATTACTTAATGAGTCTTGATACTTGAGCTAAATCAAAATTTTTTTAGACAAATTATTTATTTGATCAAATGACATATGTATGAAGATTATCTAAAAGATTATATTGCTCCATCCAAGCATCTCTTTCAACTCGAACTTCTTCAACAATTGATTCCAACTGATATATCTCCATTATTCGTTTCTGATTTAAAGCTTGAAGGGCGAACAAAAGCTTAAGTCGTAAAAAAAAAAAAAAAAAAAAAAAAGAAGTTGCGAGAGTCTACCTTTTAATTCCTCATTCTTCCTGCGAAGATTATCACGATCTAGCGAGATGTTGTGAAATTTTTGATTTTCAAGATGGAGATTATTGCATCTCGCAGTCATAGCTTGGAGATCACTCTTCAACACATTAATTTCTTGAACTAAGGATGCTTGCGAGATCTTATCAGGACCAAGATGTTTACTTAAAATCTCGCAGACATTGGATTTGACAGGGTCGACAGAAGTCTTCTTGGCGTCATCTACAAGGTCCGAGAGAACTTTGAAAGCCACATCTATCCCTTCCAAATTTTCTGCAGTAAGAGGAATTTGCTCGGTTGAAGAAGGTAGAGACGAATCATTCTTCGCCAAGGGAACATCATGGGAAGAGGAGATTTCAAGAAAGGTAGTGATCGGAGGAATGACAGGGGCATCGATGCTAGGAGAAGGAATAAGGTCATTTGTAGTAGGACTATTATGAGGAACTTGGTCTATGAGGAGTTGAGGCAAAGGAATATTGTCATTAGTGATAAAATTATCCTGCGATAGTTTCGCAACAGGAGACGAAGGTGTAAATGAGGGAAAAGGAACATCAGGAGTCACGGGTTTAGGTTGGCGAGATCTTTTGGGAGTTCTATCAATAGTTTTATCATCCTGCGAATGACAAGTTAAGTAAGAAACAGAGGCAACAATATTGTTATTAAAAAAGGTAAATATTTCTTAAATACCTTGTCATTCGCAGGCTTTCTTTTAGAAGCGGTAGATTTTGCTTGCAAAGAGGACTTTGGTTGCAGAACGGGTTCCTGTTGAGAAGTGGGTTTCGACTGCGAACCCAAAGAAAGAATGGGGTTCTTCACGGTGAACTTGGTGCCGGGTTTGTTCTTGCTGAAGCGAAAATGGCAGAAAGAGGTTAAAAGAGAAATCAGAATAAAATAATTTCAACAAGAGAAATCAGTTACAAAATCAATCAATCACAAATCGATCGAGTTTAGCAAGAATAGCAAACCTGGATGCCATGGAAGTAATAGCAGATAGGAAGAAGTAGAAAAACGGTGAAGAAGACGATGAAGAAAAACAGCAGAAAGACAATTGCAGACGATGAAAGAGATGAAGTAAAAGAAAAGAAGTGTTCTTCACAAAAGATCCTCCTATAAATAGACAAGAAAACGTTATGACCGGATAACATTAAATACACCGGTAAAAAGGGTAGTTTTAAACACGTGTAAACGGTCATTACTAAATTCACGGAACTATGCTGAGAAAGATTTTTAGACGAACAATCGCGACAATTCAAGGGGCATAAATTCTCATGATTCATCACTCTTTTTAACTTGCGAGATGAGCTCGCAAAATTTATCACTTTCCATAACCCCTGAGGCAACAAATGATACTTCATATATACTTCTCAAAGCTTCGGAACTTCGCAAAAGAATAGAGGCAAGTACGTACTTTTCAAGTCCAGTATTCTTCCGCTCGTTCCTTCATCAACAAAGATCAAAGATTACTACAACAACAGATTTTTTTCTTAAAGATCGCTCTTCAAGCAATATTCAAGAAAAAAGAGGCAAGATGTAGGATCATTATATCGCAACGTACAAAACTCGCGAAGATAATAAACGACAGCGCTGCGAGAGACTCGCAGGGGATTGAAATAAATGACGCATTGGATGACGGCAAGAAGATATGAAATCTGACGAAGGTTAAGAAGTGTCGCGAGTATGAGTACTTATACATTCGCGACACTTCGCGAGACATTCCCGAAAATAAAGGACGGCCTAGCTGTCATTCACTATGTATTACCCTATATAAAGGGATGAGGAGTCTGTTGTAAGGGAGGAGATTCTTTTGATTTGAAAAATAAGTCATTAGGAGAGAGAAACTTGGAGAGTGTTCATAATTCTTAAGTGTAATTCTATCTTCTTGTGTAGTGATTTCAAGAAAGTAATCAATAAACATTTTTAGTTATTCATCTTTCAATGGATTAGCTAAGTGAATTATAGTGAGGGGTGTATTGTGGGATTTCCTGCAACTACACTAACGGCCATAATTCTTCTCTCTTTCCATCGTTTTTTTTTTTTACATTCTCCATCATTTCGTCGTTTGAAAAACTCGTCGATTAATTCGTCATAATCGTCGATTAATCTATAAACATGCAAAAGCTTATGAAACAAACTTGTAGAAGACCTAATCCTGATGATCATAGTATTCGAAAGACTATACAACAATCCAAACAGGAAAAAAATAATCAATGGGTGAAGAAGAAACCGAAGAAATGACGAGATTGAGAAAGTAAGTGGTTACATAAACTCAATCCAATACTTTATTTTGTTGTTTAAATGTCAAATTACGTCAGAAAAACTGTAATTGTTGAATTGCAGTTATGTGGTCGTCAGGTATCTCTTCATATACTTTGACGACTTAGCATGTTTACTCATAGTCGTCATTTTCCTGGGATGAATATCGTGATGACTTTTGATCTCGAAAAGTAACATTCACAGGGTCGTCACGATATCCCCCCTAAACCTTGACGTCTAGTTGGCGGTTATTATTAGTTGGCAAGGTTATAAAAATCTAAGTCATGTCGACTAATGACCAGCAAAACCTTGTTTTTCCTGTGTTCATTTTGTAATTGGTCGTCAAGGTTTTGAAAACCTAACTTCCGACTAGGTTATGGTAATCACTTTGATATATTTTCGACCTTGACGACCAACAACTGCCAAAATCCATTATTTCATGTGTCCGTTTTTGGTATTAGTCGTCATCCCATAAAATTCCATAATATGACGACATTTGGTAATAGTTAGTCGGCATGGTTGGAATAAATACAACATGACGACACTTTGTACGTCATAATTAAAAATTTTCATTTTGTTATTATACAATCATACCCACCAGACTTGGTGGGCATGTTTTGTTAAGTCGAGCATGACGACTTTTCATGACCTGAGTTCTGAATCTCTAAATTCCTTCTGTAGTTTGAAGAATTAAAGCAACAAAACCCTGTTCCATTCCATCTTGAGAAGCGTTTGACTAGAGTAATTGATTTTCGTTACAAAATGCTCAAAAATCAAAAAATTTCAAAAAAAAATTCTAACAAGATTTATAAGTTAAATTTAGCAAAAAAAAATAAATCAAAATCACAATGTTTACTTAATAAATTTAATCTAACATTATTAACTTGAGTAATTCAATAGATTAGTACTAATAAATCCGAGGACATATTAGGTATTACAAAAAATATATGGATAACGAGCTTTGGATTTTACTTTCAAATAACCCTATTTTGTCTTATTTACCTATACCCCCAATTAGTTTGGATTTTACCTATAAAATTATGACAAAACAACAACAACATTTTTGGAAAACTTTGAGAACAATTGTGAGATTTGATCAAAGCAGCCAATCATTGTTTATTCGGGAAGATAAACAAAAGCATTAACGATTCTTGAAGATTAGCTTTTAATTGTATCAGAAAGTAGAAGTATTAGAAAGTGACGGTTTTCGGGGGGAGAAAGATGCATCAACAACTTTAATAATTTACACTATGTTCATCAACATGCAACTTGATATTATGAGAGTACTAGTGGAATTAATGACAGGTTTTAATTCATGTATGGGTGATAAAGCTGCTTTTGTACTGAACTTATTATTTTTTATACCAAGAGGTAAAACCGCGGGTTGTTGTTGAAGAAGGTAGTATGTATGTATTAGTTGAGATTATTGAAGGTTGTTTATAACGGCAAAAATAATTCACTACTGTAATCTTGCTACAGACCTATGAAGATAGTGCGGCTTATTGTACAATAGCTTTGCTGGTGAAGGTTGTTAACCTTGTCAAGACGTAGGTTAGATTCACCTTATTATAGAAGTCAAGTAACGATTCACTTGACGGTCTCTAGTCAGTCAACACAAGTGCATCAACTGCATGTTTTACAATACAAACCTTAATTAGATACTAAACAAACGACCTTTTTTACAAAATATCTCATTTTGCAAATAGTAGTTGTAATTTTTTTTATTTTTTTTAGGCAATGCAAGGAAACAAATAGCTTTGACCATTATGAATAACCTTGGAGTGATATACCAGCAACCAAATTTATCAAGAGATTGTTTGGAAATCAAATCCAGAAGCAAAGTTATTTGGCTTTGAAAAAATAAAAGTATTCCTTTGCTTTTAAATTCGTTTTGAAATTTGGTCCCAAAATAACTCGTGATTGTTCGACTTATACAAGTCATCTAAGAGAAAGTTCAATTGGATGGGCAAAGGGCAAATGGTCAAACTGGATGGGCAAAGGCTCAAATATGAGCATTTTCCCATCTGCCCCAAGTCGAGTCAATCTTTTGAACCTGAATGGGTCGGCCAAGTCTAGGTCGAGACTCGACTCAGATTGAGACTTTTGACCAGCTATGGGCCGATAACGGCTAGTTCATCCAACGAACTCCTAATTTTTCATCTATAAATTCAATCATTTCCAATTTTGAAATAACGCCTCCTCCACCTTTTACACCTACCATTTCCGAAATATTTCCCAACCATATATTAATCATGCGGAGTTTACCATCGATGAAGATTTATCACTTTGTAGAAATGTAAAATAGTTTGGTGAATGTGAGTTATAAGGGGAGGATTTATGAAAACTTTTGCATTGACATCGGTAACACGAATAAACATAATATAGTTGGGTATTTGTTGATTTAGAATCATAAGAAAACAAGTTAAAGAATTTATAGTTTTATTACGGATTGTCAGCCGATGTCGACTTATGGATGAAACAAATGTTGAAGATGTATTTCGAGCTCGAGAGGAATGATGAAGATTGAAAGGAACCAATTTTGTTTGCGAAGCTCAATACGCAGTTTTTGAGTTTTTGATGGGATGTTTAAAAGTACATATACTACTCGAGCAAGACGTTGATGAAATTGTTATGAATTTCAATTAAATGTAAATGTAAATTTAAAGTTAATATTATTTTTCTTTCTAAATAAATTAGATAGTTATAAAATTTTAATTAATATTAAATTTCAATGTTAACATTAATTTGATGACGTTGATGAAATTTTTATGAATTTTTAAATCTATTAAATTTACTTTATTTAAGGATTTAGGGGTATGATGTAGGATCATAAACTAATAAGAATTTCAGTGATAAATATTAATTAGACTTCATTCGTTTACATAGGCTGAAAAGGCGAGGGTACCCAAATATACCTCAAGCAAAAACTTTTCCTACCTTTAAGTCCTTTATCCGAAAGTGATTGTCTATGGACAGAGTCGAGATAATACAACTACTCGGTTCACACTTCGTGTGATCATCTATGGATACGAGATCGAGACAATACAACAACGAAGTATGTTTACTTGATACAAAGGTTCGGACTTAACCAAACACAATAGGATTGCTTATTAAGTAAATAGGAATTAACGTTTGTGCGATTTACTTTAATTATAATAAAACAATTATAATGCGGAAATATAAAGTAAATGACACAGTAGGATTTTGTTAACGAGGAAACCGCAAATGCAGAAAAACCCCGGGACCTTGTCCAGAATTGAATACTCTTAGGATTAAGCCGCTACACAAAATTACACCTAACTTCGTATAGTTGAGACCAAGCAACTAAACCTATAGTTCACCTAGTTCCGTCTATATTCTCACGCTTCCAACTTATAAATAAGTCACGTACTTGGAACAATTCCTTTGGTTCATATTCCAAACAGTAAAGGAACAACAAATCTGTTTGGTATCAACTCTATTCAACCAAGTGATATGAGTCGGACAAAGTCTCTTCCGTTTATCTTAACATAAACTCCTTCGTCAGGTCCTTATATCTATCTTATGTTCAATTACCGAAGTAATCGTTTAAGATTAAGCCAACAACACTTTTAATCTGAAGAACTGTGTTGATGCTGATCTACTCTATTAATCAATCCAATCTACCACAAGGATAAACCGATTATTAATTGGATCCCCTTTTACCGAAACAAGTATTGTGCACACCAAAGATTATAAAACGCAAGTCAGATCTTCAATATCTTCTTTGTCTTCAAAAACTTCTTAAATATTCAATAAAAACCTGCACACAATCACTTGAATCTCTTGTGATCAATCACGCACAGAACGGAGTCTGTTAACAATGGATTATCACAAGATCGTCTTTAGAACTAACAACACTCTAAAGATCCCTGTCGAAACTCTGAACTAGTTTGAGTGAATCTTATATCAGAAGAGAAGATTCTCAAGAATAAACAAACTAGGTGCAATCAGATTTCAACCACCGTTAGTCAATCAAATCAATCGAAAACAAAACATAAACCGCAATTATCTAGTTTCCCACCAACGGTACACGCTAGAGCTTCTTAATCCCAAAGAAAACTTTAAATTGAGCGGCCGTAAGAGATTTCGCCTAATTAGGTTACTCTCCTCTCCGAATAGGCGGCTTCACCAGTAACAACAACAAAAGAGGAAGTCTGTTGTTACGAAAGATTAGTTTGCTAGAAAGGCAAACTTCGAGTATTTATAGACAAGGAAGTTTGGACACCAAGGAATTTCCAAAACCGAAAACATTCTCAAGATATTCATTAAAGCACAAATTCGGTTTTCATAATTCCTGGAAATGCTCTGTCCAAAAATAATAATCGAAATCTCTCGGAAAATCTAATTAGTAAATGCACATTACTAATTCTGGAACTTCCCTACAAAATGAAATTAATAACCTTAATTAAAAGATTCTTAACTTACTTATGTTTTCGATCCTGGGATTCTCTTCCCTTAGACGTTAAGGAATATCTTTGAACAATTAAAGAAATAAACATTCACAGCACGTGTTCAAAGTATGTCGACATCTTTACTTTGTAAGTTCTCTTTCACACTTACAACCTTGAAACCGATTTTCCACACTTCCAAACAAGTTTAGAATTGGTTCATCTGAATTTCAAGAACTATGTGATTGATCAAACCATCATCCAATCACAATCATGGGTTTAATGGTTCTACCAAAACAAGTTTCGGTTCTACCTCCATGTGAGTATTGTGCATAGTCACGCTAGCTTTCCAAAAATTCGGTTGACTAGGTACTAAGATCGGTTCCCCACATATATATGGTATCTAACTTATATGTGTTTGCACATGTCCGTAGGATTGGTTCCCCTTTCTGCTAAAAACCTTGCTGCACCCCATACAAGGATCGGTTCCCCTTTGTGATGTACTGCACCTCATACTAGGATCGGTTCCCCTTTCCCATATTTGGTCAGACAAAACACAAACCCGATCATACCATCTCAGGTGATTACTTAATATCGGTTTTACTAATAAAAGTATACCAATACATAAGTCAGGCCTTTGTGAATAGTTCTACCAAGAACACAAACAAGTTGTGAGCGGTTATACTCAATCACACATATTGGTTGTTCATAAGATATGCAATGAATAACAAAACCAATAACACCTGGCAATTCTTTTCGGTTCACAAACAAGTTTATGAACTTAATTCCTTATAACACATGTAAACATTGTTCCCTAGGATGAAATCCTCACCTCATACCCATACATAATCACAATAGTATTCAAATGATTATGGCGATGTCTAATCTACAAAGTTTAATGGTTAAGCAATAAACCTCGTATTGTATTCCTTAATACTATGCCTATCTAGAGTTCAAATATGCTTCGCAGTTATGTTTTCAATATGCATGACTTGAAAGATACGTTAGGGAATGAAACAGTTCAAGTCAAATATCACTAACCTCAAGTGGAAGGATGATTGTTGTCGTTGTAGCTCCTTGCTTCTTCACATCTTCAAGACTTCGCAATACTTGTAATGTCTCATATCCTAATACTTTCAAGCTAACCTATACGAAGTTGATTCTAGAACATAATCAAGCGACTCTTAACATGAGTTTTGATTCACTAAAATATGACAACCAAACTTGACATACCAACGCTTGGTGGGTTCAACCGAGCAATGCTCTAACAATATCCCCCTTTGTCAATTTTGGTGACAAAACTCTTACATCATATGGATAAAAAAATTACAAGAATTCATTACACATCCGCTTGATTCCCGATTCAACAGCACAGTAAAACTGCTTACATTCAATCCTTGAAAATGTCGTTGTTGACATTATAATAACAAATCTATTACTCCCCCTAATGAAGATAGGTAGATATTCAATCCGCACGTCTTTGTTATACCAAATCATATGACATGTTACTCCCCCTTAGTCTGTGCTTTCACTCTTTCGTTAGATAAACGTTCAAGCACCATCGTTCTTTTCCTTAGTGATACCAATCAATATAAAATCAATGGCAGTATCACCTGTTTACTCCATATATTTCTCCCCCTTTTTGTCACAAAAATGACAAAAAAACGAAAAAATAAATAAATGACAACACGAAAAGAATCTTACAAATCTCAGAATAGACTTGCAAACCTGTAGAGTTAGGCACGAGGGTTCCACACATCATGTTCTGATAACCAATATCAAAACCGAAACTACAAGTAGTTTTATTTTGATATGTTATCAAGGAAACAATTGTCCGAAACAATTTTTCCAATTTAGTTTAGCAAACCAAAAAATAACTAAGCACCTTAGTCCCTTTGCTAAACCGATTGTTCAAAAACAACCGCTTAATTCAATAAGACCAAAATAAAGATAAACTCTATTTTTCTCATCAGGTTCTAATTATCCATAAACTTAGACATTTCAATTTTAAGCAAGACAAGTACTAGGTTAGTTAACTAGCATTTCTTGTTAAGGCATTCGATTAGACTTGAATAACCGAAACCTCACTTCGATAAGTCTAACTAAGATCAGAATTAACTTAGTTTCTCTTATCCGAAATCGAATTAGACTAAACAACTCATCCCGTACACTTTTTATTTCGTTAAGCCATAAATAATTCATACAAACCAAAATAAATCAACTTGCATAATTATATTCACCTCAACCGGAAGCAATTGAAACAACATAGACATTAAAAGCACCGCAGTTGCACCGAAATTTCGTAAGCCTAAACAATTGATACCATACAAAAGCAAGATAACAATAGTTTTTCTTACCCGGAACCAATTGAATCACACACAACATCAATTGTACCAAAATTTTGTAAGCCTAAACAATTGATACCACACAATAAAGCAAGATAACAATAGTTTTTTTTAACCGGAACCAATTGAATCACACATCCACACACACATCATGGAATAAACATCAATTGGTTCCGAAATTTTGTTAAGCAAAAGCAACTAATATATATAATATAAACTCAGGCTTTTCTTAAACAGGAAAACAATTAACTAACAAGATTGTTACCTCAAATTTCGCATCCATTTCTCCAATATGATTGCATCTTCGTTCAGGGAGAATTGATATCAAAATATCATCACATTGTCATCCTTATGCCAAAACAAAAGAATAACAACAACCCTCAACCAAAGTAGTCGAAATCGTTCCTCGGTCCTACTCGGTTAGGGAGCTTGGAGTGAGGAGAAATTAGTTCGGACTTGGAAATCGCCAAAACTCGGTCTAATACCTCGGTCTAATACTCGAAATCTATTTATTAGAGACTTGTATATTGCTGCTCATAAGTCATGATATGTACCTAATTAAACTTAAAATTTTAACACTATCATGTAATTAAGTATGTAATATTGTTATATTGAACTTATTTATAATGTATTTAGAGGTTTTTATATTTGATCACTCCCATCTGAGGGTTTACGAAAATTTTCTTTTCAAATTTCCGTGCATGCGTGGCCAACTCGGAAAAATCATTAACTTGTTTTGCTCAAAAATCGGTCCAAATCGGCAAAATCGTCCGCCTCAATCGTTAAAAATCATAAAGGGATTGGAATCGGAAATCACCTCTGTCATATAGCCTATAGCGATTACTCGGTGAGTAATCGGCCTTGGAGAGCGATTTTGACTACAATGCCCTCAACCTTTACCAGAGAAAGGTCGAAAATCGGTTTTAATAATTGCAAGCAAAAGTTGAAAACCGTCGAAACACATATGCTTTTATGCTAAACAAAAACCGATTTAACATATTGTGACTTTTTCACATATTGTTTCTACCAGAACCCCTCATGATTCTTTGAAAAAGCCTACCAACATGGGCTAGAACTTAATACTGCTAAATCAAAAAGTCACCCAAACCATAAGGGTTCACAATATATGAGATCGAATATTAAGGTTATGGAAACCCAAAACATACATCTCATAAATCACTTTGCAATACACCATAAATATTCAACATAAAATCAAGTATTGGAGTTACCTCAATTTTGTAGGTAATTAAATTGCTAAACCAACGCAAAAAGAATGAGGTCATTCCGAGTTCGGACGAAGAAGTTATGGGCAAAACAGTTTTACACTTCTTCGTATGGAGGAACCTCTCACTAGGATCGGTTCCCTCTCTATGACAGGGTACTAGGATCGGTTCCCATGAGTTACTTGTGACAGATCACAACACTAAACTGTTTTTGACATAACTTTTGCATACGATGTCCGAATTCAGTGATTTTTGGCTCGTTTTAACGTAAAAACAAGAGCTATACATATATGATCAGTAGATATCAACATCATAAACTCAAAATTACCGTTTCTATAAAAATCTCAAATATAGATAGATAAGGTATGAGTATAGAAGAAAAGCAATCTCCCTAAAGATGTTTATTAGACATATAATAACTGAGAGATCATGTGCTCAGTTTCATGTGCTTCCTCACCTTTCAAAAAATTGAGCACCAAGGTGAGTATGCACATTCTAACACAACTAGGTTGTGTTTATTTGATCCTTGTCTTGTTCGTCACGAGTGACTAAGACAGAATCATCATTCTTGACCTCTTGCTTGGTTTGTTTTCTCTTGTTCGATCTCTTGTTTTTCTTCTTTGACTTGTGATGAAGAGTGTCATTATCACAACCTTTACTAGTACAAGAGATTTCAGACATAATGTCTTTCTTTAGCCTTTCAAGAAGACTCTTGTAATTATTGTCACCAACAATTAACAGCTGAGAGTCATTCTTGTGACTAACTTTTGGTACCTTCTTGGCTATGGAGGACTTAGGGACCCATTTAGAGTTGGGTTTCGCAGGAGCAGCTTTATCCTTCATAGCATTAGGATCATTGTCCTTTGAATATTTTGCGAAACACCTGTTCTCCAATTTGGAACATCAGATCTTGTTTTTGCATTTAAAAAGTCATCTCTCTTTCTATAATTGGCTCTTTTATGAAATGACCTTGTCGAGTGATATGCAAAATTTGAACTATTAGTATAATAATTCTTTTTCCTAAACTTAGGACAATAACGATCTGAGTTCTTATGAGGAGCAAACTTAGCCAATTCGTTTGATACAAAATAAAGTTCATCTTGCATCTTACGAACTTTGCATCTCCATTGCAAGTGTCCTTTATTACCACAACAATAACAATGCTTAGTATAAATATACGAAGTATGAGTTTTAATGTTACCTTTTTGTGGATCCTCTCGCATTGGAGCTCAACGAATTTTCTTCTTCTTCTTCTTATCTTTGTTCAACGTTGTTGCTTTCTTCACATTAGTAGAAAAGCTTTCTTTGATTACTGCTGGTTGAACACTATTCTTAGGCTTGACAAACTTTTCTTCTTTACAAGAAATATGAGCATCTTTGTCATCAGTGGAAGCCTCTGTTTGAGAATAATTTGTATCATTAACAAATTTTACCTCTTTGCTAATATTTGAAGCATCTATTACCTTATAGCCCAATCCTCGTGTATCACGATGATTTCTACTTGCTTCTAACATTGAGGTTAACTTGTTTGAGCTTTCACTGGATTTTTTCAGTTCCAAATTTTCTTTTTCCAACATCTTGATTTTATCAAGAGCACTAGCTAGATCAGCCTCAAGGCGTTTTTCTCGTGAGAGATATACACCTTCTTTCTCTTCAAAACTCTTTTGTTGAGAGTTAATCCTTGCATCAGCTTCAACGAGTTTCTCTTCCAACAAATGAATTTTTTCAAGAGCAGCATCACGATCCTCTTTTAATAGTTCTGCTTGAGAGAGACTAGCGTTTGTTTTTTGTTCAAGACCCTGTATTTGTTGAGAAGCATCTTCCCTTTCCTTTTTGTGACTTTGATGCATCTTTTCCACAAACAATACGAATTGCTTTAAAATCATCCCGATTTTTCTAAATTACCTTTTTTTAAGTAAGCAATTGCTCACAAACAGATTCTGAGGGTGGTTCAATAACCTCTTGCGATACGTTAACGGAGTCTTTCTTTAGTTTTCGCTCTCGCTTAAATCTACTTTGACTCATGTCTTATAGGTTGGATCGCATCAAACACAAATTGATAGATCTTTTCGTGTTTGCCTGCTCTGATACCAATTGAAAAGGCGAGGGTACCCAAATATACCTCAAGCAAAAAAAATTCCTACCTATAAGTCCTTTCTCCGAAAGTGATTGTCTATGGACAGAGTCGAGACAATACAACTAATCGGTTGACACTTCGTGTGATCGTCTATGGATACGAGATCGATACAATACAACAACGAAGTATGTTTATTTGATACAAAGGTTCGGACTTAACCAAACACAATAGGATTGCTTATCAAGTAAATATGAATTAACGTTTGTGCGATTTACTTTAAATATAATAAAACAATTATAATGCAGAAATATAAAGTAAATGACACAGCAAGATTTTGTTAACGAGGAAATCGCAAATGCAGAAAAATCCCGGGACCTTGTCCAGAATTGAATACTCTCAGGATTAAGCCGCTACACAAAATTACACCTAACTTCGTATGGTTGAGACCAAGCAACTAAACCTATAGTTCACCTAGTTCCGTCTGTATTCCCACGCCTCCAACTTATAAATAAGTCACGTACTTGGAAAAATTCCTTTGGTTCGTATTCCAAACAGTAAAGGAACAACAAATCTGTTTGGTATCAACTCTATTCAACCAAGTGATATGAGTCGGACAAAGGCTCTTCCGTTTATCTTAACATAAACTCCTTCGTCAGGTCCTTAGATCTATCTTATGTTCAATTACCGAAGTAATCGTTTAAGATTAAGCCAACAACACTTTTAATCCGAAGAACTGTGTTGATGCCGATCTACTCTATTAATCAATCCAATCTACCACAAGGATAAACCTATTATTAATTGGATCCTCTTTTACCGAAACAAGTATTGTGCATACCAAAGATTATAAAACCCAAGTCAGATCTTAAATATCTTCTTTGTCTTTAAATCTTCTTAAATCTTCAATAAAAATCTGCACACAATCACTTGAATCTCTTGTGATCAATCACGCACAGAACGGAGTCTGTTGACAATGGATTATCATAAGATCGTCTTTAGAACTAACAACAATCTAAAGATCCATGTAGAAACTCTGAACTAGTTTAAGTGAATCTTGTATCAGAAGAGAAGATTCTAAAGAATAAACAAACTAGGTGCAATCAGATTTCAACCACCGTTAGTCAATCAAATCAATCGAAAACAAAACATATACCTCAATTATCTAGTTTCCCACCAAAGGTACACGCTAGAGCTTCTCAATCCCAAAGAAGACTTTAAACAGAGCGGTCGTAAGAGATTTTTCCTAATTAGGTTACTCTCCTCTCCGAATAGGCGGCTTCACCAGTAACAACAACAAAAGAGGAAGTCTATTGTTACGAAGGATTAGTTTGCTAGAAAGGCAAACTTCGAGCATTTATAGACAAGGAAGTTTGGACACCAAGGAATTTCCAAAACCGAAAACATTCTCAAGATATTCATTAAAGCACAAATTCGATTTCCATAATTCCTGGAAATGCTCTGTCCAAAAATAATGATCGAAATCTCTCGGAAAATCTAATTAGTAAATGCACATTACTAATTATGGAATTTCCCTACAAAATGAAATTAATAACCTTAATTAAAAGATTCTTAACTTACTTATGTTTCGATCCTGGGATTCTCTTCCCTTAGTCGTTAAGGAATATCTTTGAAAAATTAAAGAAATAAACATTCGCAGCACGTGTTCAAAGTATGTCGACATCTTTGCTTTGTAAGTTCTCTTTCACACTTACAACCTTGAAACCAATTTGCCACACTTCCAAACAAGTTTAGAATTAGTTCATTTCAAGAACTATGTGATTGATCAAACCAACATTCAATCACAATCATGGGTTTAATGGTTCTACCAAAACAAGTTTCGGTTCTACCTCCATGTGAGTATTGTGCATAGTCACACTAGCTTTCCAAAAATTCGGTTGACTAGGTACTAGGATCGGTTCCCCACATATATATGGTATCTAACTTATATGTGTTGCACATGTCCATAAGATCGGTTCCCCTTTGCCTAAAAACGTGTTGCACATGTCCATAGGATCGGTTCCCCTTTCTGGTAAAAACCTTGTTGCACCCCATACAAGGATCGGTTCCCCTTTGTGATGTACTGCACCTCTTACTAGGATCGGTTCCCCTTTCCCATATTTGGTCAGACAAAACACAAACCCGGTCATACCATCTCAGGTGATTACTTAAGATCGGTTTTACTAATAAAAGTTATACCAATACATAAGTCAGGCCTTTGTGAATAGTTCTACCAAGAACACAAACAATTTGTGAGCGTTTATACTCAATCACATATATTGGTTGTTCATAAGATATGCAATGAATAACAAAACCAATAACACCTGGAAATTTCCTTTTCGGTTCACAAACAAGTTTATGAACTTACTTCCTTAGAACACATGTAAACATTGTTCCCTAGGATGAAATCCTCACCTCATACCCATACATAATCACAATAGCATTTAAATGATTATGGCGATGTCGTATCTACAAAGTTTAATGGTTAAGCAATAAACCTCGTATTGTATTCCTCAATATTATGTCTATCTAGAGTTCAAATATGCTTCGCAGTTATGTTTTCAATATGAATGACTTGAAAGATACGTTAGGGAATGAAACAGTTCAAGTCAAATATCACTAACCTCAAGTGGAAGGATGATTGTTGTCGTTGTAGCTCCTTGCTTCTTCACATCTTCAAGACTTCGAAATACTTGTAATGTCTCATATCCTAATACTTTCAAGCTAACCTATACGAAGTTGACTCTAGAACATAATCAAATGACTCTTAACATGAGTTTTGATTCACTAAAATATGACAACCAAACTTGACATACCAACGCTTGGTGGGTTCAACCGAGCAATGCTCTAACATAGGCATAATTGTAACTACTCAACACTACTTCATCTCTTGTTGTATGTACCCTCCTGCATCATACTTCCAAATCCTTGATATTATCCTGCAGCTTAAGATCATTCACCTTGATTTCCAAACCATTGATTTAATCCTTGAGCTCGAGATTCTTCGTGATAAACTGTGCATCTATAATCTTGATAACCTTCGGGATTTTGTTGAATTGCTTGGCAATATGGTGATATATCTTTCACTGAATGATAACCTTTTTTTTTTTTTTGCATAATGTTGGGTTGTGAGTTTGTCATTATATCCTGGGATGGTTGAGTTCCAGTAGAGATTGAAAACTTAGGAATGAAGCTCATGTTCTTTCCTATTGATGTGTATCTCATGTTGGTAGAAACGCCTAGCTTCCAAATATCTTAACTTCATTTGATTCAATTGTTCAACCAATTGTTTATGATCGACCGATGTTCTTGAATAAAAATTAAGGCGGTCGAGGCTTTCTGATACAATTGTAAGTATCCGACGCCATCCAGTGACAGTAAAAGAGTATACCTCCAACCTAAGTTTTGGTAAATTAGACCCCAGCTAATGAAGAAGAAGGTCCAGTAAGTCCTCTTCAAGGCGCCGATGAAAAAGAAGCTTGATAGACACATTTTTGTGTCTAAGTTGTCCTCAATTTTCTCTATGTTGGTACTCGATTTTGTACTTATTATGGTGTTTTATGTGTGTGTAGGCGTTTTTGGAAGAATTGATTTAAAAGTGTTAAAGGCACCCCCATTTCAGATAAGGGCACCCATCTTGTTAAAGACACCCAGCAAATGGATAGAGTCACCCTGTTCTTCTTCATTCTGAAACAGCTTCACGGAATTTATGGGAGATTCTAAAGATTTAAGGCAAAGATATCTTCTTGCCTATTATACAGGAAGTTTCCATATCTTGAAGTTAAAAGAGATGATATATTTATGAGTTGGTTTTTATTGAAAAGGAGAAAGAAAATCTGGGGTTTTATTTAAAAAAAAATAATAAAAAAAGATAATATCTCTAGGATTTTATTCTAGCAAATAAAGAAGATTTGTGATAAATGGAAAAAGAAATTATTCCTGAGGTATCTTTCATTAAAGAGAAGATCTGGTGGAGTTATGGAAGAAGATTTTGAAAGATGTTTGAGTAATGGGTTGTTGTGGGGTGCTAATAAGACCAAACAGAATTATCTGGAGAGAGGGAGTTTTGGGAGAGCAAGATCACTGTTTTATTCTTTTTATTATATTTTCTTCTTTGTAAACACCCTTTGAGCAATAAAGATGAATTTTGAGTGTGTTTCCAACATGATGAACTAAACCCAACACTGGGTCGACGGGGGAATCCGAATTTCATACATGGGTAAATTTATTTTATTATTTTTTATGACTTTTGCACTTATTTTAAATAGAATTATGATTTTGATTAATTAGTTATTATTTTATTTGATGGGTCATGCTTGCTTAAATGTTTGATATCCCATGCTTACGATTTATAACTAATATTTTGAGAATCTACCTTGGCAAAATCAGAGTCGATGTTATTCTATTGAGCGATAATTGTTGAGAATAAATAATTGAACCTTATGTTATGAATTCGGTGGAATCCTAGTCCAAGTAACTCTCGCCTTATTTTTATTTAATTTTTTTTAATCCTTAAATTTAATCTTCACAAGTCTTAGAGTTCGAATCTTATTACTACAACACAATTAAAAATCACATCAATTTTTGGCGCCGCGGCCAGGGACTTGTTTTCAGATTTTTCTTTTTTAGGTTTATAGGTTTATAGGTTTTTATTTTTATTATTTTTGTTCTTTTTTATGCGTTTGATATTTTCTGTTTACTTTCAGATTTGGGGATGAGCTAAAGAAAAAAGCGAAAGTGTGTTAAAAAGAAAAGCAAAGCCAAAGAAGGAAGGAAAAGAGAGATCCAAAGGAGTAAAGAACAAGATTTTGTATATAGTTTCTTTTTTTATTAGACTTTTTTTTTTAGATTTTATTTCTTTTTATTTTTAGAAACTGTAATTAGGGTTTTTATTGTTGTAATCTTTTATTTTTTTGGACTTTTTGAATTTTATTTGTTGGGACTTTGGATATTATTTTTTAAAAAATCCTAAGGAAGGGTTGGTTTAAATATAAACTGCACAGGGAAGGACGGCAATTACGATATTGCCTCGGCCCCTTGGGTTCGTACATGACATAGGAGTTGTGGCCCGAGTCGACTTCAGCGGTTCATCCCCCGCCTGGAACGGGAGGTAAGAATTCTAAACACCCGTGAACCCCCTGTCAGCGGGTTTACTGGATGATTTTGTATGCATATATGTTGAGGTCTGAATACGGTTTAATTTCTAGTAAAGGGCAAGGTCTGGCCAAATTAAGATAAGGACTCGGATTTCATCACCATTTCCTTCTTGCCCGCCTTAGGAACACGTAACGCGAACCTAAGCCTTAAATTTTGGACTAGAACGAGACCGTAGGGTAACGAGCTTAATAGGAAAATCGTTCAAAAGACATTTTTGTTGCTCTATTAAGCATACTTCGAAGATCATGATGGTTAATGTAAGTTGAGCGTGCCTCCTTGTAACCCAAGTGAATGTTTTACCAGTGAGGCCTGGGTGTCAAAGCTCCATTGAGCTTCCCTTGTCTGTATTCAACTTACTTTAACTCGGATTGATTCCAGAGAGGTTTGCTGAAATTGTAACGAATTGCCTTTCGGAGAATAGAAGCTGGTCTAGAAACAATCTAAGGGAGCCATCATGCTTTTTGTTTGCTAGATTAAATAGGCTTGTTTTGGTCGAGTCTGCCTTGTTTGTGCTTGTGTAGAATTCCCTTGCAGTTAGGATGTCAAAATGGTATTATAGTAGCCAATACTATGATAATCTAACCGAACAATATGGACATTACTATTTTTATGACCATAGTGTGAATAATGGTTGGGAACGCCAACCTAAAGGTTATGGGTCATACCATGGTGAGCCCAATTACTATCCACACGTGCATCAGTCATACGAGCAAGAAGATTATAATACTAGTTCTTCGTCTCTAGAAGATACAATAAAATTATTGAAAAGTAGTCCTTTTATGATCCTTCTGTTCCTATTCCTTCTCTAGAAGAGTCCTTCAGGGATTTAGCTGAGTCGACACGTAAGTTAGCTAAATCGACATGTAAGTTAGCTGAGGTGAATAACATAGTTATGGACGAAAGAACTGCAACAACGACTGAATCTTCTTTAGAAGATATCCTCAATAGGTTAACTGAAAACTTAGATCCAACACTAAGGGAACTTTCTTTAGAAGAGACCCTTGAGAGGATAGCTGAGGCAACACGTAAACTTGAGTTAGAGACGAACGAAAGTATTGCTCGAAATAACTTGAATTTCCAATATAGTGTTTCCAATAACACCCTTGAAAATAATGATAGTTTTTACTCATATAATCATGATGATGATGTTAGAATTGGATACACTACTTTAGATAAGGTTCAACCATTTTCATGTTATTATAATGGTGATTATGATGAGGATAGTGTTGATGAAGAATCATACATATGTAGGCATAGTGGTCAGGAAATGGTTACTCCAGTTGAGCTTCATAAGGATAGTATTATTTCTGGTCTAAATCCCGATAATTTTAATGATTATTCACCTATTCAAAAGGATGTGGATTTGACTAGAGCTACCACCGTTTTAGACGATGTAGTTCATGATCCTTTAGCCTGCAGTGTGTTGGATAATCCATTATTTGATGTGCCTATTAGTGAATCGGAGGAAGTAACTATGATTAACACCTTAGTTAATGAGCCTTTACTAGAAACTTTCGCTGATAATCCTTTATATGATTGTGATGATGGTTTAGAGGAAGCAGTTTACATTGAGAATACTGTTTTAGAGTCTTGCGATTTAAAAACACTAGTCTTAGAAGACGATAAACTCGTAGAGATGAGTAAGGATGCATTACCCGATAATAACTTAGAAGAATCAATTGACCATTTTCAGGAATCTGATGATCTAGAAATTAGGGAGATTGTGACTAGTCTATCTAGAGACACTGAAAACTCTAAGTTTGGGGGTAATTATCACTTTCCTAGTGCCTTACCTTTAACTCTCAGAAAGTCCCCTCACTTAGGACTAGACATTTGTTCCTCAACCATTTTACAAGATTATCTTCATACACTTTTTCCTGAACCTAGTTGTGTCCATAAGAAAGTTCAGTTGTTAGAAACACATCCTCTGGTTGATATGGTTAACCCAGGCTATGCTACCAAGATTGACTTTGTTTTCCCACCAAAAACCTTCCTTCCAATTGTGGGAACATATGAGTTTCAGATGTGTCAGTTATTAAGTTTTGAGACTAAACCTAATTACTTTAGAAAATTAGGGTCGACACATTTGCTTAAGAATGACCACCACTGTGGTCAACTGTGTGAGTCAAAGCTGATTGACTTTAAAAATCCGCAGTTATTTAGGTTATTATTATGTGCTTCTAAGTTTTTACTTGAGTTTTTCCAGACTCTAATACCTGAATCGGATCTTATCTACGAGGAACTGCAGTCCATGAAAATAGTTTACCTAGACCCTTTTATAGAGCTTGAACCTGAGCCACAACTAGATATAGTTGTCTTACACACAAAGTTAAATAAGGGTATGTTCGGTATCTTCATAGTATGTTGCAATTTTCTCTTCTTTTGGGTAATAATTTTTGATCCAGATGACCCACAGTTATTCTGGTTACTGCTATATGATTCTGCAAGGTGATTAATCCTTTCCTAGTCTGGCTGAAGACTTTAAACTTAGCACTTCTTGGGAGGTAACCCATGCTCATGCAACACGGTAATATCTTTCCTTAACTATTTTCTTCAAGTGGTAATAGTTTCTCCTTGTTCATGCTTTTAATTTCATCTTTAGAACATTGAGGACAATGTTTGATTTAAGTTTGGGGGCATGGGAGAAACTTTTTAGTTGCAATATAAATAAATAAACTCCTGGGCCTAGAAATTTATGCCTATTAAGGATGGCACCAACCAATCTAAGTGGATGGAAACATCTTGGTTGTAGTAGTTGAGGAACCAATCTGAGTGGATGGAAACATCTATAGAGTTTATTCATAAAAGCACAAAGCTCGGGTGTTATAAATAACATGGTAGTTTCGCCATATCTCGTTGAGTCCTTTTCACCTTCTGTTTTTATTTTTTATTTTACCATTGCTAGGGTGAAATAGATTGATTGAGATACCAAAAAAATGAAAAAAAAAATGAAAAAAAAAAGAAGAAGAAGAAATTTAGACCAGACCATCAGACCAACCGGAATAAATTCAATAAAGTCGACCGCCGGTTCCCTTGTATATGCCAGTTGTGTTGACCTAGAGTTAGGATTATTGACCGCTGGTCCCCTTGTATATGCCAGTTGTGTTGATATTAGTCAGACCGGTATCTCAGTCCATTAGGATAGGTTCATCTTGACAGAGGCCTTCAGACAGATATGGGAAACACCGTTCACCTTGAAACCATCTACGTTTTCTCTATTTCCATCTTCTCAATCTATTCACGTGATTTGTTGACTCCGGTTATGATGTCCATAGTGCGACTATCTGAGTAGAGCTCTGTCACTTATATATGAATTTTAGTATGCTTGAGTGCAAACTCGTGTACAATAATTGGAATTTCGTATCAGGGTACTTCATCCTGTAGTCAATGAGAGTATGCCAACCAAGGATATTCTTTAGTGCCTTCCAAGGTTCTGTGTAGATAGCTAGGGTCTGGAGTAAAGGTTTTGTGGGTACACCTCTGGTAAACCCTCCCGAGACTATAACTCGGCCACTAGGGCCACCTAGGGGTTCAAAGGCTTGTTGCACATGCTAAGTGCAATCGCGATGCCTGCGACAGTGAGTTAGGATTTTATTTTCTAGATTAGATTTGCTCGAGGACTAGCAAATAATAAGTTTGGGGGTATTTGATAGACACATTTTTGTGTCTAAGTTGTCCTCTATTTTCTCTATGTTGGTACTCGATTTTGTACTTATTATGGTGTTTTATGTATGTGTAAGCGTTTTTGGAAGAATTGATTTAAAAGTGTTAAAGACACCCCCATTTCAGATAAGGGCACCCATCTTGTTAAAGACACCCAACAAATGGATAGAGGCACCATGTTCTTCTTCATTCTGAAACAACTTCACGTAATTTATGGGAGATTCTAAAGATTTAAGGCAAATATATCTTCTTGCCTATTATACAGGAAGTTTCCATATCTTGAAGTTAAAAGAGATAATATATTTATGAGTTGGTTTTTATTGAAAAGGAGAAAGAAAATCTGGGGTTTTATTTAAAAAAAAAAAAAAAAAGATAATATCTCTAGGATTTTATTCTAGCAAATAAAGAAGATTTGTGATAAATGGAAAAAGAAATTATTCCTGAGGTATCTTTCATTAAAGAGAAGATCTGGTGCAGTTATGGAAGAAGATTTTGAAAAGATGTTTGAGTAATGGGTTGTTGTGTATAAATAGGTTGCTAATAAGACCAAACAGAATTATCTGGAGAGAGGGGAGTTTTGGGAGAGCAAGATCACTGTTTTATTCTTTATATTATATTTTCTTCTTTGTAAACACCCGAGCAATAAAGATGAATTTTGAGCGTGTTTCCAACATGATGAACTAAACCCAACACTGGATCGACGGAGGAATACGAATTTCATACATGTGTAGATTTATTTTATTCTTTTTTATGACTTTTGCACTTATTTTAAATAGAATTATGATTTTGATTAATTAGTTATTATTTTATTTGATGGGTCATGCTTGCTTAAATGTTTGATGTCCCATGATGAGGAATACCCATATTCTGAATTTCATACATGTGTAGATTTATTTTATTCTTTTTTATGACTTTTGCACTTATTTTAAATAGAATTATGATTTTGATTAATTAGTTATTATTTTATTTGATGGGTCATGCTTGCTTAAATGTTTGATGTCCCATGCTTACGATTTATAACTAATATTTTGAGAATCTACCTTGAGTTATTTATCTTTAATTTCGATTTTTGGGAATTAGGGTTTGGTAAATGTTGCATGTATAAATAGAATTGATTGGTGTTTGTTAGAAGGTCGATGTTATTCTATTGATCGATAGTTGTTTAGAATAAATAATTGAACCTTATGTTATGAAGATAACTAATGCTGCAGGTTAGTACCCTGGAATCCTAGTCCCCCCTTAGTAACTCTTAACTTAGCCTTATTTTTATTTAAATTTTTTTAATCCTTAAATTTAATCTTCACAAGTCTTAGAGTTCGAATCTTATTACTACAACACAATTAAAAATCACATCACATGCTAAAGGATATGTGTTGAAATATGGAATCACTGATGGTAAAGGAATATTAAGCAACACACTACCCATTGTGGAAAAATCCAACCCGTAGATGTGTAGAAATTCTCGGCCAATTATCGGTTCTATAACCAATTTGAACCATTTGTCGTATTCGACTTCGTTACAAGGGGTGAATAATGTCTCACACCTATTACAACCTTTTCTTTTCAGTCTTTTGCGTTCCGATCCAAGGATCGTGTCTAGAGATCAAGTTTTTTTTTTGAAATATGGAATCACTGCTAAAGGATATGTGTTGAAATATGGAATCACTGGTGGTAAAGGAATATTAAGCAACACACTACCCATTGCGGAAAAATCCAACCCGTAGATGTGTAGAACTTCTCGGCCAATTATCGGTTCTATAACCAATTTGAACCATTTGTCGTATTCGACTTCGTTACAAGGGGTGAATAATGTCTCACACCTATTACAACCTTTTCTTTTCAGTCTTTTGCGTTCCGATCCAAGGATCGTGTCTAGAGATCAAGTTTTTTTTTTGAATTTCCAACGTAACCAACTAACTATCTAACACATCTTTCCTCAAAGTAATAAACACTGAGGTTCCTAGCAATACTACATAACACAATACACTGGAGTCAAAAGTCTTTGATCCTTTGGGCAACCTCACGTCTCATCTCCTCTAATATGTTATACGAAATCCAAATAACATTATATTTGTTCATAATAATGTGTTTATATATCCACACATATATATTACTTACCTAGGTAGCATTTTTCTTTTATCTTTGTTATTGGCATCGTACCTTATTACAACTAGGAAATATTGTTTGGTGTAGTTTAAAAGAGTTGGCACACCAACACTTAAAATTATGTATACCATCAATGCTAAAAGTAAACATCATACAATTAGTTACTTGCTAATAAATATTTTAACTAAATGTAAAGCCAAAGGATATGTATTGTCATATATACCTCAACAATGCCATATAGGTCCTCGATGTTTGACAAACCCAATGATCCAATATCAGGACAAATGTACAACTCGACTTAGATAGCAGACCCCCAATCATAAGTGAAAGAAACCTCCATATCTCACAATGCCTCTACATCCTATTTGAGCACTAGTGTTATTAATAGGGAAAAAACACGAACCAAATAACCATAAGATAAACACCTTGGCAATTATCTCAGGGCCATATGTTTCTGACAGGCTCGTTATTATGTAACTTGTGGTGTATACAAATATCTTTTAATCGATACTAGGAATTTCATCACCTCTTAAGTTCTTATGCTTCGCCTCTACTGTTACGACAAAGTACAATGGAATTCATCTTTAAAACCGTCTTTTGCTGACTAACCTTTTTGGTCAAATGGAACATCATCTCCCAAACCGTAAAGTATCTCAAGTATCAAATACATATCTAATGTTATTATTTCTGTAAAAACATTAACATTGTTATTTCATTTACTTCTTCATATTGATTGGATGTAAACTATGAATCAAAATATTTGACATATCAAAATGAAATGTGTGTTCAGTTTACCACCAAACGTTCCACAATAACAAATATCAATTTGTTCTGATGTTTCTTCGCATCAGTTTGATACAAGGTACACCAAGGAAAATTATCGACAATTATTTTAGCACCATGAGCTGGCATTTCATAAACTTTTTTTATCTATGTACCAATTTCCTCTTGGTTTTTGAGCAACGAGATATCGCTCACAGATGACCTTGAGGTCTGGCTAATTCTGGAATCGGGAGAAAGGTTAAGATTGTTCTCTTCATCCGAAGTTGATTGTGTCGTCGGTATAGGTTTACTGGGTTAATTCCTATGTCGTCGGTATAGATTGAGAAATTTCTGTTGAAAAATTTAGAGAAGTTGAATATGAATCAGGAGGATTTTTTAGTAGAAAAAAATTGTAGAGAAGATTGAATTTGGTGTAAGTTGAGTATTCAAAGGAATGTATTATTTGTAAAGACGAAAAAACTAAATACTTTTTGGCTAGAAATTATGTCGGTGGCGGGAACTACGACCGGCTTAATCATGTACAACAAACTCTTTTCCCACTGTGCGAAATCGGGTTTGCCCTTTTGAATGGGTTAATTCACCGAGCCCAACTGGACTTGCTGCCCTAAAGTATCTTTATGCACTATACGTTTCATGCATGCCTCACAATTAGCCATTAGGGCAAACAAAAACATCAAAAGAAGCCACGACGGGTGTGCGTGCCCACAGGCCACGGGATGCTCTAAAACTTTGTACCGGAAATTCCATCAAAAGAAGCTGGGGGACGCCTTAGGTGGGCTGTTTGGCAACACAAGCATAGCAAAGCTAATTTAAAAAAACATGAAGTCAAATATAAATACATCCCAAACACCCTCTAAAACCCTCAAATGATGTCAAAAACGCAAAACCCTCTCTTTCTCATTCTGCTAATTTTCGTTTTGACGACGAAGAAAGAGTAGAGAAACGAAACAGAAAATCTCTCTGCAACTAACGCGAACACAGGCAAGTCAACTCTCTCTCTCCCTGCTAATTTTAATGGGTTTCTACATTTGTGGAATTTTGGTAGTATAATTTTTTCAAGTTTTTTAATATCTTGTGACGGGTATTTACAACATAGATGTTTTTTTCGTTCTTTTGAAATCAACTTAGTAAGAAATCAATTGTGACAGCAATGGGTAAGAAAAGGTTCGAAAATTGAAGATCAGTGATTGATTTTTAGTGTAAGGTGTAGGGTTTTGTAGAGGTTTTGGACACACATTCATAACATCCATTCGGACTTAGTCTGAATTAACCATCATTTAATTTACCCTAAGTGCCGATTTTAAGTGGGAGATGTTGATTTCAAGATCAATTCCGACTTTGTGAGAAGGAGATATAGCAGGATAGTGGGTTTTCATTGCATTAATTTAGTGTCTTCATTTGTAAATGTGAAAGTTCCAACTTATAGAAATTTGAAATAAGTAGTAACTAGTGTTGGAATCATCAAACACCAACCAAAATTTCTGGTATGTGTATCCCGGAGAACTTTCATGCTCTCAGATCCATATGTCTTACTCTAGAGTTGATTATGCACTAATGTTTTCTGTTGATAGTAGTAATTTCCTATTTCGTTCATTTTTACCTTGTTTTTCGTATGTTAAGATGGTTTATTAGTTTGATTAACTGAGGGGGTTTTCTTGGGGTCTTCGGACTGTTTCTACGATGTCAAGGGTTAAAGTGTGTATCCAAGTAATTGATGTTCGTTTTAATTAGAACGTTTTGCATCACATTTTTGGACACCAAAGTTAGTGGGAATGTATAATCTTAGGACCCTGATCTATCACATGCAATCTTTGTTCTCACTTCTTTGTTCCCAGTCACCTATTTCCACTATATAAGGATCAAACTTAATTAGTGTCTACGAGACCATGGCAAGTTAAAAGGTAAAGCATTGTCAATTGGTTAGACTTATTATCAGCAGTGTACTCAAAATGAGCGTTTTTATGATTTTGAGCCAGGGAAACTGTATCCTTATCCTAAGTGCCACGATACATGATAATGTTTTTCTTTTATTATTCATCAATGCAATAAAAGGTGTTAATGATTTTCCGAAATTTGTTTTATGATAATTCTAGTAGTAGCAGACATATTAGCTGGCATGGATGATTATGACTTGGAACTGGACGAGATGGAACTAGTTGCTGCTGCCGCTGGATATTATCATTATTGTAATATGGAGAAGCTGGTCCCTCGTAATCCCACACATGGTAAATCCGAATTTATGGATGAAATATTGAATGCAGAAGAAGATCGATGCCGTGAGATGTTTCGGATGGATAAACATGTTTTTCACAAGCTGTGTGACATGTTAAGACGAAGAGACCTGTTACGCGATACACATGGAGTCAAGATTGAGGAACAGGTTGGAATCTTCTTGAACATTATTGGACATAATGAACGTAATCGAGTTATTCAAGAAAGATTTCAACACTCTGGCGAAACCATTAGCCGATATTTCAATAATGCATTGAAGGCAATCAAGTCATTGTCCCGTGAATTCTTACAGCCCCCAGAGCCAACCACTCCTACAGAAATCCTCGGCAGTACAAGATTCTACCCATATTTTAAGGTATACACCATTTATATTTTTGTGTCATCGGGTGACTGGAATACATGTTCTTTTTCATCACACTGAAGTGATTTGCTGTTCTTCCTAGGACTGTATTGGAGTAATAGATGGCATGCACATCCCTGCACATGTGATAGCGAAAGATCAACCTCGGTTCCGCAATAGAAGGGGTGTTTTGACGCAAAATGTATTGGCAGCTTGCACGTTAGACCTGCAGTTTATTTTTGTATATCCTGGTTGGGAGGGTTCGGCTGAAGATTCACGTGTATTAAGAGCAGTTCTTAATGATCCAGATCAGAATTTCCCACAGATACCTGAAGGTTTTTTCATCCTATTCCCCTTCAAATTTATGTTTTAACATCAATTTTGATAGGTTCTTTCCATAGTTATTAACTATTATATCAGATGACTTATCTCCATAACTTGTCACTTAGTGTCAGATCCACATCAAGATGGTCTCTGATTTAGTTGGACGATGATTTTTATTCCCTTAAAATCAGCGCTTGAATATCCACATTTTTTAGGCATCTCTTTTCCCTTCGCTTCCATCTGTTATATGGTGTTAGTAGTTTAGAATATATGAGTACCAATATATAATGATTTTCCTGGTGTAGAGAGCATCCTCACTAGAACCGAGTTCCTGAATCATCCTTAGGAGTCCCCTACACTATGGTTATGGAGATGTTCGTATCCACTTTCTCCTATTCTTTGTTTACCTTATCTAATTTGAATTTCCCCATGGGTTGTTATGTATAGGCAAATACTACCTTGTTGATGGAGGATACACAAATATGACGGGATTTGTAGCACCATATGAAGGATATCGCTACCACATCCATGAATTTAGAGGTGCTAATCAACAACCAAAGAACGCGCAGGAGTTGTTTAATCACCGGCACGCATCACTGCGATACACAATCCAGCAATGTACCGAGTTGCTTCAAACACGTTTCCCTGTCCTCAAATTAGCTCCTCCTTATGCATTTCATATCCAAAGGGATTTGATTATTGCTGCATGTGTTCTACATAACTTCATTCGACGCGAGGAAAGAAATGACTGGTTATTTGTCAACTCCCAAATCAAGGCTGCAGTAGAAGTGTCTGAGCCGGATGATCAGCCTGAGGCATCATCCACCTCCATGGCACAAGAACAAGCAGCGTTTTTAGTTCGACACTCGATTGCAGCAACGATGTGGAATAACTTCATCAATGAATGGGATGCATGGTGAGGATATAGTAGGCTTTGGCGCTTTGCCAAGGGCTTAATGCCCAATTTTAAGGGTGCTGTACATGTTGCACAGAGTTTAACTTATCCCCTTATTTATCATTATGCACTATGTATTAGTTACTAAATGCTTGCAGATGATTGATTTTTCTTTGGTAAGCGGCAGATAAAACAACAAGGAAATTCTAGGTCTTCAAGAGTTCGTTACATTTTGTGTGATGTTACCGCATCTATTTTTGTTTTTATAATCTTCTTTGCTCGAAGGATGCAATTACTCTCACGGAATCTGCAAGGGTGTGGAAACCTAACACCCCATATCAGACCCCAGTTGCTCCTTTCTAAACATAGGCCGCAACATGATGAGTACAAAATACTACTAGTGATAAATTAGTCTTTAAGGGAAAAACAGAGAGAAGACCGAGAGTATGAGAAACGGCAAGAGTGATTGCATTGATAGGCAGCAACCATATTACATAGCTGAGTATGCTTTATATACAACTATGGGAAAACCCTAACTACCTAGTTGGGCCGCACATCTATGGGTCATAGGCCCTACAACACTCCCCCTTGCGCGGTCCAATAGAACTTCATACGCAGTGCTTCACATATAGTGCTTCGAATGTAATTCTTCAAATGTCGTCCTCTCCTTGATGACTTGTGCCGAAATCAATTGCCTCATTAAAACTTTGACAAGGAAAAACCTAGTGGGATAAAACCTTGGTACAACTCTTCACATGTAGTACTTCACATGTTGTCTCTTACTTTACATGTAGTTCATCACATGCAATACGATCTTCACAGATCGATGAGTCTAAGTTAATTGCCTCGTTAAAACTTCGCCAGGGAAACCCAGAGGGACAAAACCTGAACTAAAGAAAAAGAGTACAATATTAAGCAAACTTAGAACATAGTTGGACTCGAATATGTTGCCTCATTAAAACCTTGACAAGGAAAACCCAGTGGGATAAAACCTTGAAGAAGGGAAAAGAGTACAACGTGACAGATGCAAGTAAAGGTGATCTGTTGCAGATGATCACTTTGTTCCGTTGAAGTTGATTAGTTGCTTCACAACTCCTAAGGCAGAAAATCCTCGTGGGAAAGACAATATCCTTAGTTGGGAAATTACGTTCCTAGTGTTTGTTGTAGGCTTATTAAAAACCTTGCCGAGTAACAAAACCCTGTGGGAAAAAGCAACCTCGGTGAAGGAAAATAGTTCAACACACCATTAGATGCTCCCCCTAGTGTCATACAATTTTCATTAGTCTAATGTAGTCAAAAGGAGTTTATCACACTTTACTTTGGTGACTTGAATATTTATAAGACCTTGTTGTTGATTCTGGAAGTTACGTTTCTTAACAGACTATCGCGTTTCATTTCTTTGATTCAGATATTTTCAGTAATATCAACGCGATCTTCAAGTCTTCAATGTTCAATATACTTGATGCTTTTAGTATTGTCTCGCTAAAAACCTTGTCGAGTAACAAAACCATTTGGGAAAAACTATTCTCGATCGAAGGGAAAAAGAGTACAACACAACTTCAGTTTCGAAGTAAAATATGTCTACATCATATCCTTGGATCCTCCCCCTGATGTTGGCATCTCCCCCTGATTACTTTTAGAGTTGTTCCAGACAGTTCCTTTAGTCATGTATTTTTCGAAACTGAATATTGGTAATGACTTAGAATATAATCTACCATATCTCCCTCTGATTACTTTCGTTGGAGAAGAGATTATTGTTCCTTCATAATCAACAACTTTTGGATTGCACTTTCATTAGCATTCCTTTTAATGTCTTTGTAGGGATAAAACAAATTTATGTCAATGGTTACTTTTAAGTACATGATTACATTCACTATACCATTCCAATGACGTTGCGTTGGCGCGGAGCTATATCTAGCTAACAAGTTCCCGGAGGATGTAAAATTTAATCGAGTACATTATTATACTAAGTAAAACAATGCGTCTATTGTACTTAGATATTGGAATTTCATCTCCCAACACATCTTCGTCATATTCCTTTTGACGAAATTGTTACTTACTTATATTTGAACCTCGGCTAATCATGGGAGTGCTATCAGGATGCATGTCTTTGTTAAATTGCCTAACAGCTTTAGACATATGCAAACTGGTGGAATAATATACCACAAGCTCAGTATTCGATCGAGCTTTCCTAGATTTTTCATCTCAAATTCGGATTTTAAATAGCTTTTAAGGTCTCTTATTACATCAAGAGTACACATCATGTCTGTACCATCAAAATAAATAACTACAATTCCAAATCAGGAACTTTCTTATGAATACGCAACTTTCTTAAATCAAATAGAATACGCATGGAAAAATAACTTTAATATCTTGTCTATCCTTATGTGTGCTTTTGAGTTTATTAGGTGCAATCCAAATCAAATAGCCACTTCATTCCGAGTTCGTATGAAGGAGTTATGAGCAAAACAAGAACTTGGAAGACTAAGGGCTAAATGGTCATTTCATAGAGAAGTGCTATTGTCACCCCCGTTGTATGTTAAGGGGCAACTCTATTTGGAGGAGTGCTAAATACGGTCAAGGTCAATTTGGTTAGCCCTTATCGAAGTATAACCACCCATTCCTACACATAAACACATCCATAGAAGATTCCGTGCCGTCGGTGATACAGTGAGGAAACGAAGATGGGATTCACCTGAATTGGGCTGGTTCAAATCAAAGAATTTACTGAAGAAGGGAATTAGGGTTTGACAGAGTAAGAGAAGCAGGTTGAGGAAATGTGATGTTGGTATGGGTACTGAGTTCCTGGTGATGAAATTGAAACGAGTTACAACTCGTATCTAAAGAACAGGTTTGTGATGATCCTGTTAATGGATTAAGGATAAATTGCTGATGGAGGTGGTTAGAATCTGTCAAATTGGGAATAAGAAAGTGATAGAGGAGGCAGAGATGGAGTTGAACAGCAGAGTGAGAGAGATGAAACGAGCAGGTTATTGAGATGATTGGTTGCAGTTGAGACTCGTGTTTGATGTGGATTAGCTCGACTGGTAGAACTGGTGGTGCTGTCGCTGATCAGCTAATGGTGATGGCAAAGCTGAGTTTAGAATGAGTTGCATTTACATGAGTTTGAGAGCTGCTGAGACGCAGAGAATGTTATGTTAGGTGATAATGAATGTGCAGCTGCACCAAGCCGATTGCTGGGTATTTGTGGTGTGTAGGGTTCCGGTGTCTTTTTGCTAGTTAGTGGTGAAGTCGGTGTGAAAACAAATGGATCTATAAGTGATGAGAGTCATGGAAATGGAGCTGAAATTGCAAGCTTGATTCTGATGCGCCATCTTGGTGCATCTAATTTGTGATGCACTCGACTCACCTTGATATGAACCCGACTCACCCGACAGACCCACGACTCTTCTTGACTCGGTAAACGCACTTTGACTTTGCCCGGTCCACTGAGCTACTTTCCGTTTCTCTCCATGTTTAATTTTGGAAGGAGTGGAGCTAGACTCATTTGATTTTGTTTTATGATTGATTGATTGTTTTGTCAAGTTGCAATCACATCAAAGGGTTTATTATACGCAAAAGTGATATTCCTTGGATACAAGTAGCATAATATGTTTATCAAGTACTTTGATTAGTGAAATATCTTTATATCTTTTAATGTGTTTGTTGATGACTTTTGCGATTCTTTCAAGGTATTCTAGGGTCTTTGATAAAAGTTGAGATTAAAAATCAATTCTAGTTATTGTGAAAAGCAACCAACAATACATCTTATTTGTTTACTTTTATTTGTTTTGCTTTTATTTATTTCAAGTCCTTTTTTATATAGAAATTACAACAAGCTAACTAGTAGTAAGAAAGTGTAAATTATTTTTGACGAACTCTTCTATAACGTTCATTTTAGACTCAGAGAACAAAAGTTTATCAAGTACTTTTGGAAATATCTTTTATCTTTGATTCTTTCGTAGAGAAAACCTCATACATATCGCATTTCAAGTCCTTTTGAAATTACCAAGCTAACTAAGATTCTTTGAGAACAATTCTTTAAGACTACTTTACTTTCTTCTCATTATGCTTTATGACAAATTAATTATGTATGTCCAATAGGCTTTACACTTGGTTGGTTAGCACTAACACACCAAATACCTGCATATTTGCCAAAGAACTAAGTTCTACCTGGATTGTGTAGGCCAAATATGCTATTTATTTGAAATTAATCAAAATAAAGCATGGTTCGATCTCATTGTGCTCTACTTCTGGAGCAACTATTTATGGATATTATATCATCACTGTGCACGCATGATCCTTTTATTGACTCATGTGCATTCTCATAATCCGTTAGGATTTCATTGTTCTCTAGAATCATTTAAAACTTCGGAGCATCCTCCAGTATTGATTCATGGACATAGTCAGAGATAATCATATGAGATGATTTCATTAATGATACAAATTAGGTTGTGCCTTACTCATCTACTTCCTTTCTAGGTGAGCATTGATCGAACCTGGTGGTCTCTCAATCTTCCTTTATGGAGCCACGACCTCAACTACACTTCCACCAAGTATAGTGCAACACCTTAGTCTATGGTGCACCCCATAATGAGGATTTCTAACCTTGCAGGAATATTTGCAGCTGGTATGTGTGATCTTGTCACTTTAGCGACATCAGTTTACATTCTGAAAATCGATTATTCTTTGTCACTTCACATTTACATTTGTGGAGTACACAAATCAATATGAGACACAGTGGGAACACACCACGACAATTCATATCGTTCCCTTAGAAAATACATTTTCTTATCCCCCTAACGACGGGAAGACTGTCTCATTAAAATGACAACCCACAATCTAGCAGTAAGATATCTTCTGCCAAAGGTTTTAAAAATGCGGATAATTATTGGGAACTCATTTCCAACATAACTATTTAACAGTTTTGAAGACCCATCATAGTACGATGTGGAATCGTATTGGCACATGTATAGTGCAACCAAAAATGCGTAAGAAAACAAATGTCATGCTTAAATCCAGTTACCAACTGGTACGCATAAAAGGTTGACTAATATTGGGGTCTAAAAACGAATTAAGTAAGATGCGTGTAATATTGCATATACCCAAAGGAATAAAAGATAGGTTGGTATGCATAACCTATTCCGTAGGCACCATCTGTAACCTTTGATGGTAGCCTCTGCGAAACCATTGGGTATAAGATGCTCTATATTGATCCTATTAAACATGCAATATTCATCAAGTCCTTTTAATGTAAATTCTCTAGCATTAATAAGGGTGGTGAGCCTTTGCACTTTGTATTGTGTAATATGTGCTAGGAGTTTTTAAACGCAAATTTCTTGGGAACTATAACTAGTCCAAAATGTCAAAACATTCACCAGAGCCATAAGTCATTGTAATGGTCTGCATTCTCTATGAATATTTTTCTTTCACCTTGTTATCTTTGTAATATGGATTGTTTACCATTTGCATCTTAGGATGGTCTCGATCTTGTTTTACTGAAGACTTTGTAAAATGAGTGATATGCTCTCTTACTTAAATGCATAATGGAGGGAGGAGGGGGTTGTGCATCTGGTACTTTTAGACAACACTTATTGAGAGATATGCCGTTACTTCGCATTATGTCAATATTTTTCCGGTTGTCTCGTCCACTCAAACACAACGATGTACGTATGAGTCCTTTCAAAACGAAACATCATGTCACAACCAAAGTGCCTTTATGGTTATGTCAAAGTCTGTATGAGTCAATTTCCAACATTTCATCGTTGAAGTCAATATGGATTCAATCCAAACTAATAATATAGTGATTTACATTTCACTAAATTGACTCATTAATCTCTCTAAAGTATGTTTCCTTCCAAATACATTAGTGACTATAAAAAGATGCAATCAATTACATTATCATCACAGTCAGGTTTCACATGATATCCATTTGCATGGGTTTCTTTAGAATTTAACAAGGTGTGATTATCTCTCGGTACATATAGAGATTTTGTAACGTCTTTGTTCTATCTTGAAAACAATTTTTTTTTTTTTTAGCAGTGTTGCGCTTGATGATCCAATCCTCGTAGTCACATTATAAGGAAATAGTTCAACAAGTAGTGTAAATTCCTTAAGCTAGTGGAAGAAAAACAACTATGAGTTAGACATTTGGGTCTTGAGAGTTTTAATAAGTGGTGTGGCCTTATTACGTAATAAAAGTGGGATTCAACTCTAGTACTTTAGACGGAATATATATTACGTTTCTCCCAATATGTCTCAAGTGCTTTAGAGAATTTATGTCTCGTGTTTTCATTCCATTGGTGCAGATATTGGATCTAGTTCAACTGAATAAGATGGTCAATTAGCCCGGCAAAGTTCTTGTCGCCATTAAAGTTCAAGTGAAAATTGGTTGCTACTATGATACACACATCAAGAGTATAAAGCACAGTTTGGCTAACTTTGCCTATGTAAGTGGCAGTTCAGATTTGTCCTCACAAAAGATAAATCTAGGGATGTAATCGTTTGTCATAAGTGATGGTTGTGATTGGAATTAGAAATGCATCTAACGGACAAAATTTATCATGTCATTAAGATTCCATAATTCTTCATAATAAATACTCTATTAATTTGCCATGATAATATTTTATTAAATGTCAAATTAAAAATGATAATATATAAGTTATTCTACTAATGATGATAATAAATATACTTTATTAACTAATACTTATGATTAGTTTGGTATTGGTGCGGGCTTTACAAAAGTGCTTTTCCGATTTACATTACTGTGCCAAGCCATGTAAAACAAGCAATTGAATGGTTGCCGATGTACGTTACTGTGCCGAGCTCTGTTAAAAAAAAAAAGATTGAATGGTTGCAAAGTATAAACTAAAGCTAAAACCATTTAAAAAAGCGATCAAATTGTGTTTGTAGTTAGTGAGAAAATGACAAAAGCAGATATATATCTCTGAAAACTATTTATTATATTTTATTGTGCTTAAAATAAGTAAATTTTTCTACTATTAGAGTGCATATATGTAATATTAAATTTACTAATTAGTATTATTACTAAAAAGTACTATTTTTCTTAACCACTTTTAAAAAAACAATAATTGCTTAATATTTATTGTTGATAAATTAAAGTATATTTCTGTGATACGGTATAACATAAAATGGAGTTTGAAAATAAAAAATAAATATTTTTAAGGAATAAAATATAACGAATTAATAAAAAATGGTGATATATAGATTCAAGGATAAAAAATTTTAGTTATAAAAAAAGATGGGATAGAATTGGAAAATAAAATATGAAATTAGGTTGAACTATAACATTTGTTTTTGAAGCTTTTAAAAGCTCTTTCTCCCCCACTTTTAAAATTGATAGATTTTGGAAGTGTTTTGCATAAAAAACACTTTATGAAATCTTTACCAAACACTAGGATGAAAAAATATTGCTACAAATATGTTTTCAATGTACTTTTTATTTTTTGAAATAAAAAAGAGTAACAAACTTAGTTAGATTGAATAACAATTATATAAGTGGATCATAGTAACGGTAGCAAGTATTGGTGCCCAGTGAGTAATTTCGCATCGTCTCATGTATTTCTTGATAAATGGTTTAACGTTATTTTTATTCAATGATGATGATGGATAACAGAGTTTATTGTAAGTAGAGCGTATTGTTATTAGTATTTTTATGCAACGAATGACCTCACATTTGAAAGTGTAATGTCGTAGAATGTAATGGCCTGAACCTCTACCGATAATATCTTCGCTTATCCACCGCGGTCATATGACAATATGGGGTTTTCAATGGTCATCGCTGCGGTCATCCAACAACAGCTTCTCAGGAGGTCACTCATCATAGGATTACTCAATATCGAGCATGCTTAACTATAAAGATTTTTCGCCAACTATGAAGCCAATTATGCTGAAAAGGTCTCGGTGTTAGGAAAGAACAAACCATTGCCTATATTCCACTTGACGAATCCTACCTGCCGAGTCGGAGTACTATAATACCACTAACTTAATTAGGAGTCGTCCCCAGCTCCGGAATATGTTCAATCTTAGACTCTGGCATTTTTTTCTCACTCATGAGACCCTTTCCCGACACAATTCGGCAAAGATACTCTTTCACCCTCGATGTGTAACCCGTGGTCGACTCTAATACCATTTGTAAAGACATGATCCTATGCCAATACCGTACCCACTTAGTCACTGTGGTTATCCGATAGTGTGGGGTTTTCAATTGACAGTGATGCGGTCATCAATTAGCAGTTTTCTTGGAGGTAGCCCATCCCTAAATAGCTCTCACCCGAGAACGCATAAATACATTGCTTTTACCAACTCTGGATCCAAATATGTTGAAAATGACACAATGTTACGAAAGGACAAGCCATTACCTATATTCCATTCAGTGAACTCTTTCTGCCGAATTGAATTACGTACATAATATATTTTGGAATTTTGAAAAATTAGAACTACATCGTATGTGAGTAAAATGGTTATCATCGGAAATGACTTAACATTTCAAAATATAATAGCTTAAGTGAATGAATTAGCTTTTCATTGTGTCATTGAAATAGTAAGAACATACAATACGATATGTACTGTTGAGTCAATTATGAGTTTTACTCTTTTTAGACTATTCTTAAAGCGGAAAAAGCAATAAGGATCCGAACAGTGTTAATATCTACACAATTATTCCTGAGACGAATGAGTTCAGGTGTTGTAATTTTTTTACAGCTTACATAGTTTAATGTTTTGGTTCTGCTCGGTTGTTGGAGTATGTGGTGCGATAAACCACATATGTATAGCTAGGGATATTCCCTCATGGAATACAAAGGAATACATGTGGATCTTAATAAGCTTGGGCATCTCCATACATAGCACCGAGGTATTTTAATTAAAAACCCCACACTTCTTATCCCAAGGTGGTCAAGTGGGGTTCGGGGTTATGTGGTCGGGCCCTGAGTACTGTCCGATGGTCCTTGAAGATCCTAAAATTGTATCTGAGCCCATGATTGGGGCTACTGTTCGAACGTAGAAGTGGTTGTGGATGTCACTCGGTTTAGGGTGCAAGTGGAGTCAGAATCAAGGTGGAGCAGGCAAGGCCCAAAGTTGAATTGGCGCTCAAGTTGGAGTTAGTGTCTCACCCATTGAATCAGGTAGAGCATGGTTCTAGATCAGCAAGGCAATGCTCAAGGTTGAATTGGCGCTTAAGGTGGAGTTAATGTCTCACACATTAACTCTCAGGTGAAGCAGGGTTCTAGGTGGGCAAGGAAATGCTCAAGGTGGAGTTAGTTCTTTCCTTCTCATTAACTCAAGGTGGAAAAGGATTCCAGGGCGTAAAGTGACAATAATCATGATCGATGGTTACATATACATATGGTAATTATATGGTGGAGTCTGATTGGTCTGGTTAAGTGGTTTAATCTCGCCAAGGTGGAGATTGTTGGAGTATGTGGCGCGATAAACCATATATGTATAGCTAGGGATAGTCGCACATGGAAGAAAGAGGAGTACATGTGGAGCTTAATAAGCTTGGGCATCTCCTTACGTAGCACCGATGCCTTTTATATTAAAACCGCACACCTCTTATCCCAAGGTGGTCAAGTAGGGACAACATCGGTGTTATGTAGTCAGGCCCATAGTAGGTTCTTATGGTCCATGAAGATCCTAACATCTGATAAGATATCTATGTAAACTAAAAAACATATCAAATAATATTTCTATGGGGGACAAAATATGTAAAAATTAATTCGATATAATTTCATGGTGGCTTGAGGATACAACTCGAGAAAGGAGCCACATAGTATGGGAGAATGTCAAGGCGGAAATGCCAGAAAGGATTTGTGGAGTGGAGAATAAAAATATCTATTGGGTTTTCATTTACTTTTGTAATGATAAGAAGAGTAAACCTGATATAAATATCATATTTAATATTCATATATCGGAAAATGCATACACTAGTGGAAAACGAAGTTTCGCGACCGTCAGGACAAGTCATATATACGAGTTATACGACCAATCCCTAAACCGTCTACGGTGGGGTCTACGATAAAGCGTAGCTGTTTGTACGACCCTTAACCGTGGGTCTCAAAATAACGACCGATTTTAAGGGTAACGGTACAGACCCTAAGCCGTGGGTCTCGGACTTAAATTATAATATAAAAAAAAATATAGATTGATTTCTTTGAAATGCCTGAATACGAAATAATCTGACTGCAGCAAAGTGAAGTCAAACTGAAATCAAATTGAAGTCAACTCAAATAGAACTTCAAAATTATCTCAAATGGAGCTCAAATTCAATTTACAATCTGGACCAAACTTATCCAAGTCCAAAGTCCGAAATAATGTAAGTAATTATCAATCAGAAAAATGCCAACACTTGGGTACCTCTTAAGGACTAAATTTCGTATTCTAACAGAATTATGAACTCGCAAAGCTTTAATATAATAAAATATGCTTCATAGAATACACCAAACTTGTGCCATTTAAAGCACCAGGTGGGTTGAATAAGGCTAGATTGACTAACAAGATGATCAAGTCTAAATAAGTACAAATAAGGCTCTAGCTAGGTAAAGATGAAGTGGGTCTTTCAGACACAGAACTTAATGTAGTTTGTTTTCACTTGTCACTCCACAATGTCCGAGTGTCTTCTCCTAGTTTTATTTTACTACCATAGAAACTATATAATATTAGTAAACATAACAAAAATACACAAAGACGAAAACTTTCATAACTTTAAATACTATCGGATAAGGACAAGCTATTCACCTCTACCAATAATTGTTATTGCAGGTACATGCATAGAGATAGAGAGAGAGCATTTAAATTAGCTAATTAATAAGAAACACTTACCCCGGTGTCACTCTCTAGAGTGTCTTTAACTGCACTAATCCCCCACCCCACCCCACCCCCACCCCCATCTACCTGTATCAAGAATCAGTCGAGAGTAAGAGCCACTACACATAAACATTGGAAGATCCAGTCATCCAAACCCCGTACATAAACTTGTTTCAGCCAGCCATTAAATATAAATATTAGTCATTATTTTTAAATAAACAAGCTTCGGAAAAGCTAGGTCAGGATAAAGAACTACCTGATTGTAGTGAATCAACATGTCAGACAAGTAGTCAACACCTTGGTACTCAATAGCTTGGGGTTTAGGTTGCTGAGAATAATAGTCATGGGGAGTAAGTCTGATCTTGGTTGGGTCATCCAAACCAATATGGCAAGCAACATTTTTGATGACATCATCGTATACGTTAATGCCTTCGACCTGGATAATTAAAGAAAAGGGAAATGTAACTCAAATAAATGAATCACAAAACACTTTTTGGATATGGAAGAGCTTACAGCTCTAAACAAAAATCATCTTCCTTCGGTTTCTCCAGAGATCAGAAATGCACGACCTATCACAGCAAAATAGAAAAAAACTTTTAAAATAGGATATGAATACACTAAAGGTCATCCAACTGAGCAAATTTCCTATCACCAATTCTTTGTTTAATCCAAACACTGATGATATGACAATGTGTTTCACAAATACCTGACGGTTATGAACATATTCCAAAAACGAAGGAACATCAGGATAGCGACATAGTGTCATACTATCAGCTGAAGCGGGTTTATGGAAGCAAATAATGTCCCCATCTTCAAGCTGAAATAGGGCAGAAAAAAAAGGTAGAAGAAGAAAGGCATCTAAGTAAGCAAAATTGAACAATAAAAAATGATCAAACAATAACAACCCAACAGATAGATTATGCACTTCATCTACACTACCTGGCTAGCACGGAATGTAAGCTTCTTGTCTATGTGCTCACACATAACTGTGGGCTCAAACTTTATTTCCTGGCATCAGAAGATGTAGAAAGGTAATACCATTTCAAAGGATCGATAAGATATCTATGTAAACTAAAAAACATATCAAATAATATTTCTATGGGGGGACAAAATATGTAAAAATTAATTCCGATATAATTTCATGGCTGGCTTGAGGATACAACTCGAGAAAGGAGCCACATAGTATGGGAGAATGTCAAGGCGGAAATGCCAGAAAGGATTTGTGGAGTGGAGAATAAAAATATCTATTGGGTTTTCATTTACTTTTGTAATGATAAGAAGAGTAAACAAAAAAACATGGATTCAATCGATAATAAATTGAAATTAAATTGATATAAATATCATATTTAATATTCATATATCGGAAAATGCATAGCTAAATAAAAATTATGCCTGTGACGTTACGGCACGGGTTAAGCCCTAGTTACATTGTATATATCAACACCTATGACCAGGTGCATTTCCAACTCTTTCATTTATGATGGGAGCTAGGATTACATCTTAGCTTCATCTCATATTTAGCTGATACTTGTACTTTGGTGTCATTACTACTGGGAAAAAATACATCTTTGTCTCATGACATATATGTCCCTTTTCACATGTTTTATATGAGTCATTACGTCTAACCCTTATTACTTTGGGGTTCTTTCCATTTTCAATTTTGCTACATTTAGCTTAATTTGAGAAATTTATTTATCTCAATAGGCCAAGAGAATCTCACTACACACAACCAATTACTTTAGGTTGAATAGATTACTAAAGATAGTTCTCTTCTTGTCATATTTCAACACATACTGGTTCATTAATATCATGGATGAAGTAGAGAAATGGAAATTTTCTGACTCATATCATCTTTTGTGAGTTCTTCCACAAAATTTGGAATACATGCGATTTTATTTGCAACGTATCTTTTGAAAATACCAACTCTTAATAGTCGAGCCAGTGGATTGCATCCCACAGAACATTCAAATTTGGGGAGACAATATCAAGTATGTAATAACGGGCCAAGTACTTTTAAACCCCAAATAAATATATTTCAATCGAGTTGGTACAACCAATTAAGTAAAAGACATCATTCAACTATAGCCAATATCATATTCAATAGAACAAAATAACATTAAGACCAAACTTCTTAATGAACGAGATCAACCGTCATAATTTAAATTGATCTTTTATGAACTTATCTTAAGAAAAAATAAATATAGAACCAGGCATGTTCTAAAAAATAAATTAATAAGTCCATCAGGTATGCAATGTAAAACAAAAACACATTACATTAGTTACATACCTCATATATTGGTTCCGCTCTATATACACAAAACTGGCACGGACTTGGTCGCGCACGGCCCAAAAACATAGCAGAACTGGAAACTGGAACTGGTCGGAACAGAACATACCAGGACGGACTGGACTGGACCAGGGTTGGGTGGACCGGGTTGGGTGGACCGGGTCGGGTTGGACCGAGATGAAACGGGTCGGGTTTTCCCTTCCTGACCTAATGTCTTCTTCCTCAATCACACAGTGGACAGGAATATCAACCGCCGCACCAAAAAAGAAAAACACAAAAAGTACAGCACAGATTAGAATGAGAATTATCAAAATACATACTTCTTCAAATGAAAAATCGAAATTTATGCAATCATTACATGGGCAGTCTATATAATGTCAAAACATATGCATTTGCTAACGGACAAAATAGCTTGTACAAATTTTAGATCACTAACAGTCACACCATGTGCAATTAATCAAATCAATCATCAATGAATACTTGTGAATCAATGGAGATTTTAGTAAAGATTTGGATTTTGGACCATTATACCTTTGAACGTCTTTGGCAGTGAAACAAAATACTGATTTCCACATACATTACATATAAGGACAAGATCTAATGGCAACTATCAACTTAATTAATTAGAGAACACATCATCAAGCATATAGCAAAAACATATGTAAACATGTTCTACCGTAAGACATCAAATGGTACATATATTTTAATTTTAATTATTAGTAATCTATAGGAACAGATCGAATCATCAAGTCATACTTATCAAAAAAAAGAAAAAAAAAATAGATCCGATGTCATGGGTACATGAAGATAAAGATTACCTTTCAAATTCAACATAGCAGATAACATACCGTAGCAATGAATCTTCCGAGGTAGTAAAAAAAATTCCTACGCAACAGGGTTAGAGCTCGTGCATGATAACGTCTTTAAGGGAAAAACAGAGAGAAGACCAAGAGTATGAGAAACGGAAACGGCAAGAGTGATTGCATTGATAGGCAGCAGCCATATTACATAGCAGAGTATGCTTTATATACAACTATGGGAAAACCCTAACTACCTAGTTGGGTCGCACATCTATGGGCCATAGGGCCTACAACAATTAGTGCAAATTTTGTAGGCAATGTTATAAACGTCTATTTATGTTAGTAATATCTAGGGTAAATCTCTTTTGTTTATTACCGGGATGCTTTTGTGTCCAGCCCTATAAATAGTGGTTGTAATATTTGTTTATTTTATACATTGAATAAGAATTATCCTTCTCTTTCTCTATTTTTCTATCTTTCACACTATGTTATCAGCACGATTTTTGGAAAAAAAATAATCTGTAATTTTATTTATACACGAGTGGATGTCGTGAAAGTCTGATACCTATAGGGTGTTTTATACACGATTGCTAATATACACAGGATGCCTAGGCATGTGAAGGTGTTATCTCTTCAGCATCTCTCTCTGAAGACTATAGATAAAACTACAAATTCTTTTTATATTTTTCTTCGAAAGTCGTGTTGGCTGCACTATTGCCCCGCACAAGGCTTCTCTTTATGGTTACATCATTACATCATTATTATTTTTTTAACCTACAGCGGACCTACAACCACTTTGTATTTTCATTTTATAGCCATGTGAAATTAAACGTAGCTGCTATAGCTTTGTCTTGGAACGATTAGCCAGTGGGGCACTAATTTTGAAAAGCACATCTTTTTTTTTTTTGAAGCATG